>JAEMON010000014.1:9447770-9465294 GCA_030264115.1 Lygus lineolaris | reverse complement strand
AAATGGGTTTCCACAACTTCATCGCGAGTGATTTAGTTCTTAACGTTATGGGTGGTCAAGAGACAAGAGACGCTAGAATAACTAACCACATTCAAGAGTTGTGGATGATGTGGTTTGCTCAGAATTTGTGGATCGTGGCTACATTATTTTGCATGATTTGGGGCTGAATGAGTGGGACAATGCTAAAAGTTGTCTGAACGTGCGCTGAACACGACACAGGCCCAATAGGCAAGCCTGAGTTGAACTTCTTTTCATTCCCCCAACTTTCTTCTCAGACTGCAGTTGTAGGTAAATATTCGTATGAGGAGGATATCAAGAGTAACTTATAATAAGACGCTAGAATTTCTAATACAGTTTGTTTCCCCTATTTAACCTCTTCACTAATAATTTTCGTTCGTTTTGAGGTTACCTGCCGGACAGCCTCAAGGACGTCCGATCACCGCCAACGTGGTCTCTGAAGTTCTCCTCAATCCCAATAAACTTACTTTATTTTACATCTTGACGTTCGAAATTATTCCAAATAATGCTGAGCAAGGTTTAAATAGTTACTTACCGCTTAAAACCGAGAAATTCAAGGTTTAAATCGCCGATGAGACGGGTTGAGATCGGCAGCGTGGGACCCCATCAACGCCAACTCTTCAGGCGGTGGACCGCCTCGAAAAATACCTTCTAATTTCAAGCGCTATTATTCAATGCGATTTCACCTTATACTACACATAATGGAAAGAAATTGGTCGACTTTAAAACTGTAAAGATCTATCAGAGTTGCAGTTTTCCCCACGACGTAAAAAGGAGAAATGTTGGAAAAACTGGTAAACGTAAGTTCAAAATGGCTTCCGAGTAGTACGAGCTACGAGCTAAGAAATAAGAAGAATGACGTCAGACGTCAGCATCACGACATGTGCACTAACATTCTAACAAAAAAAATTGATTAACTTTCTGACATATTGTTTTTAATTTCCAAAAAAATAATATGAATAATGTCAGAAAATAATTTTTGACTACTAGAAAAGGACCTTCTATTCTAAATTCCGTTCGTTTAGCTTCCATTGTGAGGAGTTTTGGTTGTGTTGTGTTGGTCAACTGCCAACTTGGCAACCACGTTTCATCGAAACACTACAAAAATCCTTAAAATAGTCCTAAAAATTTTTGTAAATGGCACGCAGATCCGTGAAAACCGTGAACAAAGTAGTCAAATTTTGAAAAAGCAAATTAAGCAAAATTTTGAGAAAAAAAAACGTTAGCTTTTGTTGCTTTTCCCAGATAGGTGAGAAACGGACGGTTGGTTGATTGTGGATCAGCTGTAAACGACAGCTTGTATGATAAACATTCGAAAATTTGAATGAAGAAGTTTCGAAATGTTGGCAATCGAATGCCGCTTCTGTTCTTTTAAAAATGAATTTAATTTTTCTTCTTAACTACATCTTAAAAACTCGTCATTAATTCGAAAATTTACTTTTTGAGAACAAAAGTTAGCTTTTGTTGCTATTCCCAGATCGTTGAGATTCGGTTGGTTGGTTGGTGTTCTCTGTTTTTTTGTAACGACTGCTTGAAAAAAAAAACATTCAAGAACAAGAATTGTAATGAAGAAGCGTGGAAGAAGGAGAGTATAGGTGTTCTATGGAAGAAGTTTCGAAATGTTGGCAATCGGTTGCGGCTTCTGTCCTTTTTAAAATGACATTTTAAAAACTCTTCAAGCAAGAAAATCTACTCAATTTTCGTTTGGTTAGGGCAGAAGAAGAGTAAATTTTCCCATTTTTTACCTTTTTTCGACAGACCTGACGAGTAATGCGGACTACCGGGAACAGGGCGAACCACGTCAGCTAGCGATGGACTCGACGAGACGTCGGCCGGTTCGGTGCAAAAAAGGTTTGAATTTCACAATTTTTCGTGTTGAATTTTTATTTTTCTCTCCTATTCGCTCAATTTTTGGTATCTGGTCGTACTATCTTATTGTGAGTTGACTGATATCAAGCCAAATGTTTCGGTGTTTGATCGAAATTTTGAAACGCAGTTTCCCGTCAAGGTCAACCAGGGTTTGTTTCCTTGCCCCCTCCCCCTACCCCTTCTTCGTTATAAATATTTCTGATTTTATTTATTTCCGTAAATACGACTTTCTCTTCGCATATTCATTATTCTGTACGAAGTAGAACTTCGAATTATTCAACGATATCGTCCCTTGAGTAATTATCGGCTTCCTTCAACGAAAAATACCAAAAATCTTGCGCCATTGTCGGTAGATAAAAGCCGCAATCCCGCTGATTAAAATAATAACCTTGTCGAGCCTCAAATTTGTCTCTCAACATCTCCCAACTAAAATTCCTTTTTATTTTATCCATTAACGTGGGGTCGTCATTGGCCGTCGAGCATGGTACCGTAACAAGAAGTGCTGCTTATTGAAGTTTTGACTGTTGCTGTTTAGGGAGAATCTGTATGCCTCTTGTGACATTGACCCTCCCGAGACTCGAAATTATTGATTTTTGGTTCATCTGTTGTCATCGTTCATGTTTACATGGTCATTCCTGCTGCTGACCTACCCACATACCTATTATGTATGTCTGTGAGGAGTATATCCTGTGAATTTCTTTAAAATTCCAGGAGAGAAGCTCGAAAATGTGCTAAAACGCTTTCCCATGTTTGCCAAGTTGCTGTCTCTCCCAAACAATTAACCTGGAGAGCTGGAATTGCTGATTATGTTGTATGAGGAAGAATTATGTCAGCTTTCCAGGTTTGTTGTTTGCTGGGAGAGAAAATGGGCGAAAAGGAGAAAATCACAGTTTTAGCACATTTTTGAGCTTCTCTCCTAGAATTGCAATCAAATTCACATGATTAACCTTAACCTACCTACTTACTCCTTTTTTTTAAATATAGCAATATCCTGAGGGCCGAAATTATATGTTAATCGACATGGGTTTAGTCATTTAGCGAATTTTGGAGAAGAAAAAATGCATGGCTTCAAAATTTGTATCACGCAAAATTTTAAAAATGTTCTACATGAAAATCCGTATGTATAAATTATTCTCTATGTTTCATTCCAGTCGATATCTGACCCTGGACTCTATTAAAAAATTCGAAATGTCAATAATAACAAAGAAAGGGTGAATCCGTTGGCCAGAATGTTTGTAGTAGGTACTCCAAGGTGGTCAAATTTTGGAAAAGATGAGGGTTTAAAAAACCCTTTTTTTTGTGGTTTTTGGTTTGAATGACCATCTTTACTTAGGAACATGGTATGGTATATTCGTAATCAACGTAAAATTTCCTATAAGAATCACCTATCAAATCGGTCAAAATAATTCTTTGAAAATTCGCTCAACAACTCATGCTGCATGAATGGAACTTTTTATAGTCGGTAGGTATTAACAACTTCCAATGCCCCTCATCTCCAGGAAAATATCCAGAGGCCCTAAATTAGTTGTTACATCGACATAATAACTAGTAATTTAGCCAATTTTCGAAGAAAATCTGAATATCTGACCCTAGAATCTATCTAAAAAAATCCAAAAATTTAATATTTTGAAAATTAAGGTAAAGGTTAAAAAAACTTGTTTTTTTTTTAAGTTTTTGGTGTGAAATACCATCTTAAACATAGGAACATAATGGTATATTCGGAATCGCAAAATTTCCTATTAGAATCACCTTTCAAATCGGTTGGGGAACTGGCATGGTAATTTTTTATTAATTAATTTGAAAGATCGTTATGAGGGCTTTCCAAAAAGGTTCTATATGAGGGGTGCCCGACGATTAAGTAGGACGATAAAGTTCCCGAAAATGGGTCTAGTAGTTTGAACCTAAATGACGTCAAAGCTCCCTTTCAACCCATTTTCTGGGCAAACCAGCCGTAATTTAAGCTGAAAATTGATAGATTTTGAGGTCCCAAATGCCGAATTCCCACCTATGCAAGTTCCCCATTCGCTCATGAATGATATTTTTTTCGGGATTATACGGGTGAGGAAAGTAGTGCGAAGCCTCTCACCTGAAGATGTTCATCCATGGTAAAAATTAGGGAAATTCGTTTGGTGTTCATTGTAGGTACCTACTAGACACTCAGGCGTTTCGTGTGCGTGTTGCTGACATCTATTCGATTATAATATCAGTTTCATCAAATTAATGATCCCCCAACACAAGGTTCTTTTCGAAAATCTCTCGATTTTTTGGCATTAACACCTCTCACCCGAGGCCGAAGGTCTTGATGGTGGGGCTCCTCGAGGCGTATTTCGAAATTCCTGCCTTCAGATACAGATTTCAAGTTCTTTTATTTCTCAGGAAATATACCTTAAAGTGCAGTGCAGTTGGGGGCAAGGGACTGAGCCTTAAAATTTCCTCAAAAACGCTTACATTTCGGCTACTGAAGAGTTTATAGGGACTCTTAGTACAACATTATTACTGCTTAGGACCAACAAGTTTAAAAAACGGAAAGTCCTTCCCCCTTCCATAACCATTTTAACGGTGCACAGTTTTTTTCATTTTTCTCTGCCAATTTTCAACGGATTTTGATGCGGTTGGCAGCATTCTTCCAATTTTATCATTCTCTAGGGGGGTGGCCTTTTTGCCAATTTGAATTTTTAAAAAGGAACTGGAAAATTCCAAATTCACGAACTTAAAGTTATTGATAGCTGATTCCCCCTAGAAAATTGAAAACCAAGAAGAATGCGTCAAACCACATCAAAATCGGTCAAAAATTGGCTAGGAAAAATGGAAAAACGAATTACGTCAGGTCCTTGGGCCCTTGAGTGTTTCAAGTACCGTAATTATTTACGTGAATCAAGTAGGTATAATATTTCAGTGAAGGATTCCTACTCTGAAAAATAACCTCAAGGCGATCGCTAATCTTCACATCAATAATCAATTCTTCACATTATCAATAATCTTTACATAATTACACATAAATTCATAAATGTACAATAATCTTCACATAAATTCACTAATCTTCACATTATCAATAATCTTCACAATTTGATTGTTTCATAAGTGAGAGATGTCCCCAATACTCAGTTATTGGATACTTTAATACGTAAAATACAATAAATTATTGTTACGGAGAATAAAGTACAATAGGTAACTTGAACAGAACACATAAAAAATATAGGTACTAATACCAATAAAAAAATAAACATCGTAAAAGTAACGTTGGTAGTAATAACAGGAATTACATCAACTTCTGACTATAAATCCAGTCTTTTATCAGTTTTCTTTGGCAAGTTTTGTTTGTCAAAAAAAAGTTTCCGGGAGTCGATTGAATAATTTTGGTCCTAAATGAGAAAAAATATGATAATGGTTGTCTTTTAATAGTCGAAAGGGCATAGGTACCTACTTATTTGATTGTCATGTACTTTGTTATTCGGTGATTAGCTATGATGTGGGCCTTTTAATGAGAAATCTAAGCGTTTTGGAAAAAGAAAAGAAATAGATAGAATAAAGAATTAGAAGTAGAAAGAAAATAATTTTGGGTAAAGAAGTGTTTTTTTTTTTTTTTTCATATCAAGAATTTGGTGAGCAGTGAAATTTTTAATGAGTTTTTGTGCTGTTGCGTAAAAAATGTCATTTTCTCATACACGATAATTCCCCATTAAAGCCATAAATTCGTATCATTCTCTTCCTAAAAACATTTCTGGTTTTGTAGAATTAGTTGACCATTTCAACCGGTCATCAATAATCACCCTCATATAGGAATTTAATGTAAATAATGATTTAATTTTCTAGTCATTGTAGAACATGAATTACAATCTGGATTACACAGTAAGGAAAGGTATCTTAATTTCGAAATGTTGTTTGGGGCATCAGAGCATAGATCCATCATTTGGAGCGAAACGCATGAATGAACCTGCAATGGTGAAATTTGTAATGGAGGTTCCAGGTATTTGCTGAAGACGGATTAAAGACCCTTGATCAACTGAGCGAGCTCTGGAGCTGTTTTCTTTCGTGTTTGAATTCAACCTAAAAAGCCGAAATTTGATTGAAAGGCTCCGAGGTGTCTGCTGAAGACGAACGACAGACCCTTGATCATCTTAGCGAGCTCTGGATCGGGTTTTTTCGTATTCAACCTGCAAAGGTGAATTTTTAAAGGGAGGTTCCGAGTGTCTGCTGAAGACGATTGATAGACCCTTGGTCAGCTGAGCGAGCTTTGTAGCTGTTTTCTTTAGTTGAAACCCTGCGCAAGGCTTAAACTTGAATGGGAGATCTCGGGTGCCTGATGGAGACGAATTCCAGACCCTTGATCAGCTAAGCGAGCTCTGGAGTGGTTTTCTTTAGTATTTAAACCTGTGCTAAACTCAAAATTGTTTGGGAGGTCTCGGGTATCTGATGAAGGTGATTGAAAGACCCTTGATCATCTGAGCAAGCTGTAGAGCTGTTATCTTTCGAATTCACCCGGCAAAGCTGACATTTGAAACGGAGGCTCCGGGGGTCTGCTGAAGACGAATGACAGACCCTTGATCAGCTGAGCAACTCTGGAACTATTCTCTTCAACCAATTTCACTTTGGTATGAGTAGGTAGATTAGGAAATTATTCTTCCAATCGTAAACGTAGAATTTAAGATATCAATCAATTAAGTACCTACATAATAACTTAATTTCAATTTTTGAATTAATTTAAAAATAAACTGAAATTGATGTCGGGAAATCGAAGTTTGGGAGCGAAAATTAGATTTTTTTAGAAGACAGGTAGTCGAAAATTGATTTACATCCCAAACTGATTGCTATAATTTTATTCGATGCTAGAAGAAATTATAGAGTAGTTAAATAGGGTTGCATCACACATTATTTCATCAACATTTCACGATCGTTTTGCGTCACGCAAGATGATTATTTTCAGTCATGAGATGTCCGGCTGGATTTCAGACTCTTCGTAGTGTTATCCGGTCACCGAAATGATAAGATGGTGTTTGTTTTCGTGATCGTGCGTGGTGGCATGATCGAAGCTTTGTTGGCAGAGCGAGCCAGATAAAAATGTTTTGACGCTGCGTGGAAGGTAACGAGATGGCTGATTAGGTGGTTCTGTTATCCTACTGCAAACAATCATTTGTTGGGCATCTTTCTTTAAGAACCAACATAATATATTATAAACATGTAGGGAATTTATTGTGTCTGAACATCTTCTTTTCTAAATCGCTGATAGGTACATGATTATGTACGTAAATTTATGTTGGAATCATTCGCAATAATCTTGTAAAGTCTAAGTCTCTAACAATCTAATCTAATCTAAATCAAGATGACAAAAAACGTGTTGCTTCCGAGTCTACAAATGTAGCCGAAGGATTGTACCCATCCACTTTTGAGAGATGAAAAATTCGTCTCCTAAAAATTCTCACTTTACAATAATTTTAGACCTTCTTGAATAATTTATTGTGGCTTGGTGTTCATAATTGTACTCCTAGTTACCTATATTTAACCCTCATGCTGTGAAGCCCGCTTTATTGGGTATCACTTCTTGCATTCTTACGCCATCTATCGTTAGTTGAAAAAACTATTTTCCAAGGACCTCCTGTGGAAGTAAAGAAGTAGGATTCACCGTAGAATTCTTCATTATAGTATGCATCATCGTATTAGTTCTGAGCTTCCTGATAGATGACGGAAAGACTGTCTTTCTACGACTGTTCTTTTGGAGCATTTTACATTTGTAAAAGATGCAAAATAGGAATAGAAAAATGCAAAAAATACGCATAGTTACCTGTATTTAGCCTTCTTCTCTGAAGCACGCGTTATTGCGTAACAATCAGATGTAATGTAAAGCCCGCTTTATTGCTTATCACTTCTTACATTCTTACACCATCTATCTTTAGACGAAATAACTATTTTCCAAGGACCTCCTGTGGAAGTAGAGAAGAGGATTAACCATAGAATTCTTCATTATATTATGCATCATCTTATTAGTTCTGAAGCTTCCTGATATATGACGGAAAGACTGTCTGTCTGCGACTGTTGTTCTTTTGAAGCATTTTACATTTGTAAAAAACAAAAAAATAGGAATAGAAAAATGCATAAAATACGCATAGTTATCTATATTTAACTCTTCTGCTCTGAAGCCCGCGTTATTGCGTAACAATCAAATGTAACCTGGGGCCAAAGCCCTCCTTTTTGCGTAAATGGTGAGCCACGCTGGGACTGATGCCTGCTTTATTGCGTATCACTTCTTGCATTCTTACGCCATCTATATTTAATGGAAATAACTATTTTCCAAGGACCTCCTTTGGATGTAGAGAAGTAAGATTCGCCATAGAATTCTTCTTTATAATAATTATTCTTATAATAATTCTTGCATCATCTAATTAGTTCTGAAGCTTCTTGATAGATGACAGAAAGACCGTCTTTCTGGGACTGTTCTTTGGAGCGTCCCGTGACGAAAAGGCTGTAGGTGTATTTTGACATTGTCTCTAGTTTTCTAGTTCGTCCTAAATTTGTTCTTGGGCAATTCCACGTATTTGCTCGCTAATCAACTTTTAATTCCGACTGTAAAAGAACAAACATAAATTTACATACTCCGGTAAAACCCAACAAACGCCAAAACGTGCAATCACCTTCGAAATATTGGCTTTCTACACCGACATACTGACATTCCTCCCTGCAAACAGCACAATCTATTGTACCATTCGCTAATGAACAGCAAAATCAGGTCATCCAGTCTACCAACTGTTGTCATTGATCCACATTTTCATTCCATGACTTGCAAGGCGGATTTCCCCCATAATGTTGGACCAGGTGTAACTCGTGTGTTTATTTTCCAAGAGAAGGTTACTGATAAAAAGAATTTCTTTTTTTGAACTGTCGTAAACAACTTTTCGTCGACCTAAATGCGTAGTTAGTTTATCAGTTGGCCCAGGCAGGCTTCCGTCTTCTAATATTTTTTTCGGCTTGGAAAGCTCGGTTGAAGAAATAGTATAATTCTATAAAATCTGGTAGGTTTTGAAAAATGAGTCAGCTTCTTTTATTGCCTAGTTGTTTGGATAATCTTAACTCATTATCATTAATAATACGGGATGATTCAGGAAATTAGGATGAATTTCAAAAAAATCATAACTTGGTTATTTTTCAAGGTAGAACTTTTTTATTGTTCTTAAAATGTTACTGGAGAGTGGCAATTTTAAGTACCTACACATCACTTTTTAAAAACTACATCAAGCATGTGGTGGCCATCGGCCTTGATGCATATGTCCAACCTTTCGTGGAAGCTCCTCATCACCTCACAGGTGTCACGAGAAATGTTAATTTCAGTGGGGATGGCCTCTTTCAAATGATCCAGGGTTGGTGGCTTATCTCTATACACCCTTTCCTTGAGGTACCCCTACAAGAAGGGATAGGTCGAGGATGCCAGGAAGCGTTGCCTCTTCGGATGAACAACGTGGAATCGGTCCTTTCTTCTTCGAAGAAATCGGGGAAATTGTTACAGTTAACACTGATCGATTTGTAGCCATGCCAAACGACTTTTTCTTCCCAGAACTTTGACGTCTTCGTGTCCCATGTATAGACATGTATGGTTTCAGCAGGATGGAGCGACATGTCACACATCCAACGCCAGTATGGACTTGCTCTGGCAAAAATTTCCTGGGCGCTTGATTTCTCGAAGAGACGACGTTTCCTGGCATCCCCGACCTATCCCTTCTTGTAGGGGTACCTCAAGGAAAGAGTGTATAGAGATAAGCCACCAACCCTGGATCGTTTGATAGAGGCCATCATCACTGAAATTAACTACATTTCTCGTGACACCTGTGAGGTGATGAGGAGCTTCCACTAAAGGTTGGACACATGAAGTGATGTGTACTTTCAGTGCTGGAGCCGAAATTGTGTCAACCCTACCACCCTGAACATTTGTTGGCGAATAATTCGAATAATGCCCTCACTCATAAAAATACGCATATTTCGGCGTGAGCTCCTGTGCATGCTGGGTGACAGCCAGCGTCCTACTGAATATATTGTGATGAGGAACGGGGCTTCCAAGCGATTGGATGGGGAACTACGACTCCCTCCTCAGGGACAGGTTTGGGGAGGGAGATGGGCGCTTAAGTGCCCTCCTGCTCAGTGTGAAGACTCGGAGGGGCGCTTAAGCCCCCCCCCCCCCCCCCCCCCCCCCCCCAAAAAAAACGACGTCTAAATTTTAATAAACTTCTGCAGTGAGGCAGTAAGTAGATCTTATTCGTGTGTGGGTTTTTTTCAAAATTACAAAAAAAAGTACGAAACCTCTCTCTGCTGGTCGTCACTCAAAGATGTTTATAACTTTACTTACGAAAAAAAGGTACTGAAATTGTTGCAGAAGTTGGGTTAATGTCACTAATGGGACAAAGGTTCCTAATTTAGGCTAGACTCATTGTTTGACAAGGTTCCAACTACATGATCGACCCGAGTTTGACGAGGTTCCAACTGCAGCCTCGACCTTAGTTTGACAAGTGTGACTGAGTGAGCGAAGCTTTCCAGAAAATCTTATTGAATATTGCACAACATGTTTGTAGTAAAGTAGGTGCCTAGTTTTACGTTTATAAGGTAGTTTTAGTCGACTCATCATTTTAACGATTCTTCTTTGTTTCAGCTAATGTGTGTTGCTAAACGAGGGAATCGAGCCTTTAGTGTCCCGCAATGGTAAGTTGTAATGCACGTTAGTTACCATACCTTATTGATACTAAGTACTAGTACTTAATTTAGTGTTTATTCCCCTCTGGCCAAAGGGTAACCTAGTTTTATAGCAGAATACGTTTGATGATTTTCTGCCCTATGGTCCAAAAGCAGAGTTTAATCAAATTGTTGAAAAACCTCAAATGGTCGACAGGTTTTTGCCTATCATGTTGATCAATCTACCCTAAATTACCGATGACTGTGCCTAAATCAGAGACGTAAAGATGACCTAAGTTTACGTGACATTATCTGCATAGTTTAGGACCGATGTTTTTCCCCAAAAACTTCATTATAATACATTAAAAACAAGATATCGTTTTTTTTTAATAATTTCAATCGTTCCTACTCGTGTTCACCCCAGCTGAGATGCATCATGTGTAAATGAGCATTAACAAAAATACCAACCTTTCTCTACATTTAAAGAAATGACTTAACATGAGAACCATTTGTTGAGTTCTCCCCAAGGTAGTGATGTAATTCAGTTTTTCCCATTTTTCTCACATAGTTTTCAATGGAGTTTGTTGGGGTTTGCAGCATTCTTCTCGTTATTCAACTCTCTTGGCCCCATTTTCAGACCCGTTGCAATGGCTCCTCGTTCAATACCATGAATTGTCAGGACAGGGAAGACGAAGTAGTTTGGTACCATTTTACCTTTTTTTTTTCAATTGTCTTTTTATTTTATTTTTTACAAAAATACCTAATGGAACTTTCAATGGGTGCATGAAAAATAAAATTATAACGGTGGGGTCATTCAAGAATTTAAAAACTTTCTTGGTTCAATATTTAATTATTGATATTGTCAAGGCCACAGACAAAACCAAGTTGCAAAGAACGTCTTATTACCTAAAAAAACACATCAAGAACAACGTACTACAAAAGTTTTGTATAAAGTACAAACGTAAAAACAACTTGTATGCGGTAACCAGGCGAAAACCTACCCAACTTCTTCTTGTCTTTGAATTCCCATTTCACATTTCAAACTTATTCAGAATGTGTCAAAATTCGCCGAAGTTTCAAGGATTATTCTGAAGTGGAAAGACTTTTCTCCCCAATCGATTTTTGAAGACTGAAAATTGGAACAATCAGTCTGTTTTATCATGATGTTTCAATAAAAACGATGTCTAATTATGAAACGAGCATTATGTATTTACATAAAATAAAACCGTGTCAACCATTACACACACCGAATATAGATAACAAAGATAATACACCGACTAGTGCTGCCAACAGGAATACAAGGCGATAGATGATAGTACATAAGCCACTCACTAGACGCGCCCCAAACACAGTCGATGGCAAAAAATCGAAAAGAAAAAGAAGAAAAATGTTGGCTGCACGATAATTTTGCTCAACATACGATAATTTGATGAGATCGATACGTTGATCTCATTCTGGCCATCTGGCAACACTGAAAATCGGAGGTGAATCGATTTTTCAATTCAATCGAAAATCGATTTGCATCCCTATCAGGAATTTAATCACAGAAAGAGCATTTAGGCGAGTCATTACAGAATATTACTTGGCATCCACTGACTATTGACCTAGTTTCACATTCTTATGAAACGCGTTGTCATAAAATGTTGTAGCCGTCATCGAAGTGCGGAAATGAATAGCTAAAATGAATGGGTGATTTGTCAAAGATATCAAAGAAAACCACGTCAGCTAGTTTTTTAAACTGAGGAATGTCTGGATGTGGATGATGTGTCAGTGGCATCAAGTGGACTACGAAATGACGCCTAATTGCATCACTCTTGCTTTTTGCTACTTTTCGCTTCGGCTACAGGTTAATAGGTAGTGAAAGTAATGTCAACGCTGCAAATTGTTGCAGAAGGTTCATTATTTTTCTGCACAGATCCTACCTGTAGAATAGGTAAAAATTACGATTTTCGATTCACAGTCTTGATTTTTTTCTGTTAATAAGGCCAAAATGGGACCTCTATACCAAATTTTATTAATTTTGTTCCATGGTAATCGTGCTAAGACGACGGACTTACATTGTATTTTTGGATTGTAAAGAAGGCTGTCAGTAAGGCAGGATGCTCCGTACCTAGGTTGGGAAATTTTATACGTTTTTATTCTTTTTATGAGCCTTACGATTAGAGGTAGTATTTTGGAGACTTAACAATTTTCTCATATACCTACTACTTACCAGGTACATTTCTTGAGTGTATTACTGCATTTTCATTCAATTTGAGATTACAGAAATGAAATTGTGATTTACTTTTTCTACGAAAACCATTTTTTTTAGATACTAGTTGCAATACTCTGCTATACCAACGGGCAGGTTATGTGCACCTAATTATGTTTGAGGAAACATGCAAAAAATGGTAAATTTTTTATTGGTAGATGATACCTGTATATTGAAAATTATGTTGAAATTTTTTAAAAATCGTTAGAAACTAATAAGTTGCAGAACCTATGGAAACTGTACCTGTTAAATCTCCTTCGGTACATGCAAGGGATGTGATGTCCGTAGGTACTACCGTACCTACCGTGGTCGGGATTCAGCCAGAATACTTTTGGACGAAATTCGGTAACTTTTTGCATTTTTTGTTATTTTGCCACTAATTGGATTTTAATAGCAAAAACTAAATCCGTCCAATGCAACTTCTGCAGGCGTATCAAGTAGGTAGAGTGTGGTCCTTAGTACTTCCTGACTTTCAAATAACTTTCAAGTAACAATCTCTCGTCAGGTCAAGTAATGTCGCCATATCTATCTGTGGGCCAGAACGCACCCATATCGGAGAGGCTCGTGGCGAGAGGCACGTATTTTTGTTTTGTTTCCTAAAATAAAGTTTCCCTGACGTTATTCCTAATCACGCCATGTTGACGGTATCAACTCGAAGGAATTTTCGAGGGGCCTTGGGCCCATTACAGCATCGAAAAACGCCCACCGATTCCTGTTTAATTTTCGATATCAACACTAACCAAGTTGGATTACCATCTGTTAGGCACCTTATAAAAAAAGGTCATAAGTTGCAAAACATTGGTTAAAATTGTCAATTGATGAAATCCGCACGAGTTGTCCGTTTTTAGGTCAAAACAGAAATCTAAATATATCCGATTTTAACGTAGATACGGAAACTTCCAGGAGGCTTTTGATGGTGGCTGTAGGGGAGGCGACAAGTTTCCAAATTCTGGGGGTACACAAAAGTATACACAAAAGGAGGTACACAAAAAGATGAAAATACAATCGACGCACTAAAAAACGTTAAAAACAATTTGGGAATTGAAAAAAAAAAATAAGTAAATAAAAAAATATGAAAAATAAAAAATAAATACCTAATAAAAATAAATAAATAAATTAGAATCAAAAAATGAAAAAATAAAATTAAATTAAATTACTTAGTAATTAAATTAGTTTCCTGATTCAATTTTGTAAATGTTGTATTTTTTCTTTTAATTTGTTTTATTCTTGTTTCCTTAAATATTTTTTGGAGTCGAGTTTCACATCATAGTGCTCATCTAGCTTCAGTAATTCGACTATGCAACTAGCTTGAACTTCACTGTTATGTTACTGTCCCCTACAGCTCGTAATGAACGTAATATGAGTTAAAATGCAATTATGAAAAGGTCATTAGAAAATGAATTACGTAGACAGTTTCAGACTATTTCAGTTTGAACAGAATTCTCTTTTCAATTTTTATTGAAATTAGCCTAGGTTACAGGCTATCCATTGCCTAACTTGCCTACCCTGACACGCCGTGTAGTAGTACCAATATTTTCCTGATTTTCATCTAATAGCTACATTCTATGATCCCTAGCAGAATACTCTGTGGATCCAACCCACAGTTTGTCAATTTTACCAAAAAGAACCACACTAAAAATTCAATTTAAAAATATTAAGACTCATTGTTAACATTTGTTACCATAATATGGTAAATAGTGAATGGTAGTCCTGTTTCATATAACACACGTTTTCCGAAATTATAGTTCATCAGCCTGTGCAGGACACCCAAAAACAGAAAATCGCAATTTTCCCCAAATCACTTGGTTGTGGATCGGATCCAAATTGCTCATCTACGTCCAATTGGTCTTTATAGGTAGGTATCTACCTACTTAAGATGGTTATGTTCCCAAAATTTGTTCAATTTGTTTCCCAAAAATGTTCAATTTGTTTCCCAAAATTCCAACAAACAAAAATCCCGAATTTGTTCAATTTGTTTCCCAAAAATATTCCCCCAAGTACCATCAAAATTAAGATGATTATTTCCACAAAAAACCGTAATAATTGAGATCGTTATGTTTAAAAAAACATCATGTTCCCGAAAGATTTTTGACTTGGCCTCTAAAAATGCCCCAACAATGTTTACCCACAAAATCTTCCTTTTTCATGTTATTGATGGTTTGGTTGTACTTGGATTTTTTAGGGTAGCCGTCTTAAAAGCGTTGAAAATTAGGGATATGCTCCAAATTAGCCAAATAACTATATAATTGCCCAATTTGTGGATTGCCGCCGTATCCATCACACGATCGCGTCTCCGTTTAGAAAATACGAACTGGCAACAGTGTTTGGTAATACTGGTTTTTTCATACTTTATTTCCTAGAAGGCGAAAAAAAATTAGGTCGCATCTCCTCTAATCGGTTTGGCGAGGGCCTCCCCGAAAAACTACGTCGTATCCCTGGAAGATCCGCTCAACGGATCACGTAGTGCCGTGCCCTTCAAGGGTCGAATAACAATCAGTTGAAGGGCACGAAGGGCCTACAAAGAGACAGGGAAGGGCTGCGGGACCCTCAGGGCTACGCCCACAGCCTGTAGACTCTTCTAGGCAGGCCAATAATAATAGACAGGCAAAAGGGTCGGTAGGTAGTTGTAAGTAATAATATCGAGCTTCCGCGTTTGACTCAATGGTAAGTACTGAAGAAACTGAACAACGTCCTTATTGCAGGGAGGCGGCTCAGTACGAGGCAAAAACTAAACTAAAAACAAGAAATAAATTAATAAGAAAAACAGTGGATTTGAGATATTCCCCGAAAAAATCGGAGATATTTAGTAGAAATTTGTATGGAAAAACGTGTTTTAATCTATTGATATATACAAAATTCCATTCATTCAGGCATGAGTTGGTGAGCGAATTTTCCTAGAATAATTTTAACCTATTTGGTGGGTGATTCTTATAGGAAATTTCACGCTGATTCCGAATATACCATATGTTCCTCTGTTTAAGATGGTAATTCACACCAAAAACCTTAAAAAAACACGTTTTTTTAAAGCGATTTTTAACCTCTACATTTTGAAAATTTGACCCCTTGGAGTAGGTACTCCAAAAATTCTGGCCATCGAACTCATCCTTTCTTTTTATATTATTGACATTTTAAAATTTTTGGGGATTTTTTATCTCGATTCCTCGGTAAGATATCGTCTGGAGTGACACATATATAAGTAAATAAATATATAATATACCTATATACATAAAAAAGTGTTAAATTTCAGGAATCGTTTTAGAATGGTCTGAAACGGATTTCCATGAAGAAAATTTGCATTATTTAAATTTTTGAAGCCATTGCAGTAGCTTCATTTTCTTCAAAAATTCGCTTAAAGACTAGAAGCGAAACAATAATTATAAATTAACTAGCTTTATTGCTGCAAAAAAGCACATCACTCTATTTCCTGCGATTCCGAACGTATTGACTCACAGAAAATGTCTAATGAGGGGTCCATTTCTTCACGAAATTTCACATAGAATCCGAATCCGCTACCTATAAGAAACAAATGGGGGTTCTTATTTGAAAAACCGAAATTAATGAGGAATAAAAGAACTAAAGGGGGTTGCCATTTTAAACTCTTGTCGAAACCCCCTTTTTAGGGAGATATTTCGGTAAATTTAGGTCACCCTGTGTAACAATGGAAGAACAAGTCCAGCTTGATTTGTCCCAATTAGCTCACCGTCAGCAAACATAATGATATCATGTTCATAATGTTTGAAGATACCATATAATATGTTCATAATTTATGGATTTAATAATCCCAGCCTTTCCCATTTGGATCAAATGAACGGATGAAATTAGTGTTTGCATTCACCTTTATGGATTTCCGTGAGCACACAAGAACCTCACCTAAAGAACGTTTAATCCCACAACAAAGGAACCATCAATTTTACGAGGCGGGTGTTTTCCATCAAAACAAGTCGATGCGGTGCTCGTCACGTCTGCAAGGTGCTGGCATTGAGTCTGGCAGGGCACAAGGTAAACTCAGACCTGACACCCATTTGGGTCAATCATCGCCTCACCTCGGCCACAGGCTGGTAAAACATCAGAAACTTCACCTATAGTTGATTCGACCAACAACTCATTAGGCTGTATCAGTTAAAAAAAAAAAAAAAAAAAAATCTGGTGTTAGGCTTCACACAAATTTCCTCATCCGTTAAAACCTGAAAATGGCCATTTTTGCGGATTTTAACGCTGATTTCAACGCTGAAATGTCTGCCAAGTTGGGTGTGGCACATAGCTTCCTCGTATCCATAAGATGATTGTATATGATATATACAACAGTACAACATGTTGTATATAATATATATAACATATTATATATAAAAATCATCAAAGGGATTATTAGTACCTGCGCAATCCCTGAAAATTCCATCGAAATCGGGGAGCTTCACGTTTGCGCATGCGCAGTGGGTACCACTGATCCGATCTTGATGAAACTCATAGGGCAGTACCTATCGAATGTCCGATCCTCAACTTTCCTCCAAATTTGAGCGAAATCGGACCATTAGGTCGCGAGAAATTGATGTTTCAAGGATTTCAAGTTCACGCATGCGCAGAGGCTACCGTTGGTCGGCTGGTAATGAGTTTCATAGGGGACTCGGAAGCAAAATCTGGTGCGAGGTATCACACAACTTTCCTCACCCGTAGAAACCTGAAAAATGGCCATTTTTTCGGATTTTAACGCTGATTTCGGCCCTAGATACATTTTGGTTT
>JAEMON010000014.1:9417678-9437130 GCA_030264115.1 Lygus lineolaris | reverse complement strand
TCGATTCCGAAGGTTTATTATTGAAAATAATAAACCAAAAACCAAAACAAGTGCAAAAATGTCGCTGTTTTTTGAGCAGCACACAAAATTTCCGACGATTTTTCAAACTTGCGAATTCAATGTTCTATATGACTGGCCTATATTAACTGAGTCGAAAATTGAGCTCACAGATCTGCTGAGTCAAAAATTGAATTGGTAGATCGGGGTAGACCTATCTATTAATTTTCGTATGTCAGGTATCTACACAGAAGAGTTATCAGCATTAAAAAAAATATACCGTTGTGTAATAATTCAAGGAATAATTTATTGAAGATAATTGAAGGAACTCAAAGATGACCATGAAAGGTGAAAAAAGCACCTACTTGACGATAGTTGGGTAACGGCAACTAGATGTAAATATTGCATCTCCTGTCGCCGCAACCGTTATGACTCCAAGTTCAATCCAGTAAGCATTTTTATGGCTTCAAAAACATCGTTACACAACTTCTTGCCTTTTAAGGCTATGATGCGCCCCAGTCTCACTCTGGAAATCCTATTAGAGCTTTTTTCCGACCTTTAATCCAATTTGCCTTTCTCGCTAATTTTTGAAAAGGTCGAACCTTATGGACTCAGATAGGCCATGTTACGAGAGGGTTGAACCAAATTATCGAGTTAAGCTTTGAAAATTCGTGCGATGACTTAACCGCGTTACGACGCTCGATGTTTGGAAGGGATTTTCGGTAATCTATGGATTGGAGACACTTGAAGTGAATTTTTGGGTTCGACGGTTTTTTGAAGAACAGAAAATAAATATCTGGGGTAATAGGGGACACCTCCAACAGAAATACGTTCGATGAAAATCATAGTCACATTCTCGCATTAGCATCCATTGGTGTTTCCTGAAAATTATACTACGAGAACAAGAACGTCAACTAGTGCCTGGACGGGTCTATGTAATGGGTGTAAGGTATTATGTAAACGAGTAGCTTAGGGACGGGAATGTAATTAGTGTAGTCATAATTGTGGAATGTGCATTAGCGAATTTTCGAAGAAAATGAAACAAAAAAAAATCGTCAAAATTCAAAATTGTTGTAAAGCAAATCGCCAAAATTCAAAATTGTTGTAAAGCCAATTTTTGAAAAATTTCTTCATGGAAATCCGTCTAAGACCAGTTTAAAACGATTCCTGAAATTCAACCCTTAGTCAAAAATCGCTTTAAAAAAAAAAAAAAGTGTTTTTTTTTTTTTTTTTTTTTTTTTTGTGTGAATTAACATTTTAAACTTAGGAATATTTATGGTATGTTCGGAATCAGCGTGAAATGTCCTATAAGAATCACCCACCAAATCGGTTAAAATTATTCTTTGAAAATTCGCCCACCAACTCATGCTGCATGAATGGAACTTTTTCATATGTATATCTATATATTTATACTTATGTCACTCCAGATGATATCTGACCGATGATATCTGACGGATGAGTTCGTTGGCCAGCATTTTCGAAGTACTCCAAGGGTTCAAATGATGAAAATTTAGTTTCAAGAATCAAAACGCAAAAAAAAAAACCCGCGTATTTTGACGTTTTTAGTGCAAATTACTATCTTAAACATAGGAACATAATGGTATAATCGGAATCAGCCTGAAATTTTCTATAAGAATCACCCATCAAATCGGTTAAAATCAACTTATGCTATACGATCCTGTATGATTTCCTCTGTACGAATGAACGAATGAAATTGAATTGAATTGTTCAAGTATATAGCAAAAGGTTTTATTTCTTTCCAAAAAGAAAATAACAGAAAGAAGGTAAGTAGGTGGTGGTAGTTTCCTACCAGATATCCGACGATGAAAAAAAATGCCAGCCAGCAAGAATGTTGTTGTGCGGTTCCCGCATTTTTCTCCTTCTCGCGACGTTTTATTTCGCTGGGGGTCCTCAAGGCCGCCGCGCAGTAGGCAGATCTCGCCACTTTTTTTTCGCTCGATCGAAAAAAACTCTCGACTGAATTCAGTCGACGAACCTGTTTACGTCCGTCGAAGAATCCTTTCGTGCGAAGGAAGCAGTCGAAGAAAATAAGAAAAAAATAAGCGTAATTTCGGACAAGAGAAGCGGAAAACGGGAATTAAGGAGTATTTTGGGGATTTTATTTTTGAGTCCCAGCTGATGTGTTTTCATCCTCATTGCAAAGACCTTGAACCTGGTTCATACGGGAGGGACGAAAATTCTCCCCTGATGCCACGTTACTTAGCAGTTATTAAGATTAACCCATATAGTACAGAATGTCATCGACTGTTTATAAAATATGATGACATTTGAATTTAACACCAATAGCTTTAAACAATCTAGCAACAAACAGGGAAAACTAAAATTACAAGCAGAACTGATCAGTTCTGTTGTTGTTATATGGTAAGCTATTAGTGTTAAATTCAAATTTTATTATATTTTATAAACAGTAGCCGGATTTTTTGTACACTATTAGCGAATTTTCGAAGAAAATGAAGGTATTGCAATGGCTTCAAAATTGTTGTAATGCAAATTTTCGAGAATTTTCTTCATGGAACTCCGTTTCAGACCATTCTAAAACGATTCCTGAAATTTAACACTTTTTTATATGTATGTATATTTATATATTTATATGTGTCCCTCCAGACGATACCTGCCCGAGGGATCGAGATGAAAAATCCAAAAAAATGTAAAATGTCAATAATATCAAAAGAAAGGATGAGTTCGTTAGCCAGAATTATTGGAGTACTTCAAGGGGTCAAATTTTGAAAATTTAGTTTCAAAAATCGATAAAAATCGTGTTTTTTTAGGTTTTTGGTGTGAAATACCATCTCAAACATAGGAACATATGGTATGTCCGGAATCAGCGTGAAATTTCCTATAATAATCACCCACTAAATCGGTTAAAATATTTTTGAAAATTCGCTCACCAACTCATGCTGCATGAAAGGAACTTTTTTTTTACTTAGAGCCGTGATGAAGATATTATAAGGTATCGAAAGCTCGGCGAAGAAGGTGAAGTTTTTTCAGTGGACCCCATTCCCGATCCTCGTTGACATTCGTTAGTTAGCAGGAAGGCGTTTTCTCTCGTTTAATTCTCGAGGTTCAAATACAAGAAGCAAGTCTTGTCCTGGCTTTTGAGGTAGGGGAGATCCATCCATTATATTGTCACATGTTTGTATACATGACATAATCTACCAAGGCAAGACTCGCCCCCTCAGCACAAGTTTGTATCTTAAAGAGGGGGAATGCATTATGAAGAGTATTATTTTTTTTCGAATGTAATTTCCATTAAATAAATGCGAATTAAAAAAAAAATGTTACCAGTGTCTATTATAATCAGTAGGGCCCGGATTCGAGCATATTTGCATATTTTTTCCCTGAATAGTACACATTGAAAGAAGCCTTTTGGTAGTATTTTCACATCTCCGGGACCAACAGAATTTAAATTTATCGAGCATATAAATGAATAAAACCGCGGTTTCCAGAATAAACGCATATAAGTGCATATTCTAGTGGTTTTTGTCTAAATAGTTTGTTTTTGTTAAAATTTCCCCTGAATTCGGTCCTTGACTATCCATAAGGTTCGAAAACAGCAATAATTGAAAAGATTTTGTTTTTTCCTTTGACTTTACATAACTAAAACAGCCATAAGTCTCTTAACTTACAGTGGAGAATTGAAAATAAATATACCATTGAAGAGATCGTTAAATTTGATATCTAACTGTCGGAAAACCAACGTTTTTTCAGTAGACAAAACGGGTGAAAAATGAACTTGAATAGGAAAACTTGTCAAATCATGAAAATCACCACTTTTTTTAATCGCTCATTTAGGTCCATTTGATAAAAATTCATATTTCGGCAACGGGTTGAGATAAAAAAAGTTCGGTCGGTGGCATTCTACCCCATTTGGGGTCTAGTTTCACCCAATTTTTCGCTTTTGTCCTGAATCACCCTGTATTTATTTTCAATTTTACGCTGTAAATTAAGTGACTTATGGCTGTTTGAGTGATGTAAGGTGAAAGGAAAAAACAAAATTTTAAAATTGAAAAAAATCAAAAATAAGGGAGTTGAAAAAACTGTAGGAGACATTTTTAGTTGGAAATGGCCTGTGGAATCGGTACCTGACCTGTGTCAGTCACTTAGGTGAAACACCCTGTATACCTTAAACTTTTAGTTACAATTAATACAAGCAATTTGGGAATAAAGCTCGAAGGCATATGGAGATAAGTTGTAGATTCTTTCGTTTGACTTTCCTTTCTATAGTTTTTAACCGTGTTTTTCGAGCATATTTAAGAGCATTTAATGGTTTTTTCCAGCATATCTATCGAGCATAAAACATTTGTTTTTCGAGCATATCTGGAGATTTCATCGAGCTTATCGATCCGAGCCCTAATAATCAGTGTTCGGTTGGCATCTTGAACGGAATTGACCAATGACTGGCAACACCCTTTTCAACATCACTTTCCCGCCAAATTACAATATACAAATTTCAATAAATTTGATAACATTACAGATACACTATTTTTGTATTTCGTTTTCATTATTGTTTCTTTTGAGTCATTATCTTTCTCGCAAAAAAATTAGAAAATATTGATGCTAATTCCCCATTGAACGAGAATTGAGTCGCCCATAACCAAAATGTTCACAAGCGCATTTCAGAGATTTCTGAAGAAATTCGTTACGAATCAAATCTTTCTGTTTGGCATGTGATCAATTTCTTGAGCCTTTCAGAATTCGAATGGTTTTCCATTCCCCGGGCATTAAGTTGAGGGGCTGCTATGTTTAATAGGGTGATTCACCCCGTCTCGACGACGGGAAGTAACTGGAGCGCGTAAAAATGAATCACGCGGTTTCTAGCCGTCCTGTGAATCAACAATGGATTCGATTCGCCTACCACGCGTCTGCTGTAAATGAGGAAATCCTAACATCATCTGTACACATCATGATTTCAACAGGTTGTGCTAAAATTAAATGTTTAATATCGCATTCTTCAAAAGCTTAGTCACATTAGACCACAAAAAAGTTCCATTCAGTTAATGAACGAATTTTCAAAGAATCATTTTAACCGATTCGGTGGGTGATTCTTATAGAAAATTTCACTCTGACTCCGAATATACCATCCTCCTATGTTTAATTCACACCAAAAACCTCAAAAAACACGTTTTTAAAGCGGTTTTTGACTAAATTGTCAAAATTTGACCCCTTGGAGTACTCCAAAAATCTAGTCCAACGAACACATCCTTTCTTTTGATATTATTGAAATTTTAATTTTTGTGTTGATTTTTGACATGGTCTGAAACGGATTTCCATGAAGAAAATGTTCAAAAATATGCATTACTAACATTTTGAAGCCATTTCAATAGCTTCATTTTCTTCTAAAATTCCATGTGTTGTGAGCATTAGACCAGTTCATGCTATCAAATTCTGGAACGCTGGAAACTTCTTAAAATCCATTATCTCACAATAATCCAAAATATTCCCATTTTTTGAGGATATCAAGGTGCACTGCGTGTTGATACCTGCTTCTTTTTTCCTCGATGTGAATAAATTGATAGGAGGCTGGCTGCTGAAGAATTGAGATAAATTCTCGTTGAGGTACCTGATGATTGATGGCTTCAGAGGCCATTTTCACGCTCTTCGCATGCAAAATCTCTGTTCTTGCCTTGTCCTCTGAAAGTATTAGGAGGTATTAATGGCTTCAGTTCCTGTGGGAAAAGATCTTGGATAGACTTCTATAACTTACATTGTCATTTTCATTTCTATTGCGATCAGGGAGGTGTAAGTACTCACTTATAATGCCTTGATTTTAGCGAATTTACGAAGAAAATGAAGCTATTGCAATGGCTTCAAAATTTTTGTAATGCAGATTTTTGAAAATTTCCTTCATGGAAATCCGTTTCAGACCATTCTAAAACGATTCCTGAAAATTAACACTCGAGATAAAAAATTCAAAAAAATTTAAAATGTCAATAATATTAAAAGTAAGGATGAGTTCGTTGGCCAGAATTTTCGGAGTACTCCAAGGGGTCAAATTTTGAACATTTAGTTTCGAAAATCGCTAAAAAACGTGTTTTTTTAGGTTTTTTGTGTGAGATACCATCCTAAACATAGGAACATTATGGTATATTCGGAATCAGCGTGAAATGTCCTATAAGAATCACCCACAAAATCGGTTAAAATTATTCTTTGAAAATTTGCTCACCAACTCATGCTGCATGAATGGGACTTTTTTTTTTCGTTCAACCCTCAAGTCTTTACAGGCAGCGAACGGTTGGTTCTAAAACGCTCCGCAAGGTCTCATTCGATGCTAAAAATTGTGTTCTATTTTAAATCGATGGAAAAAGTATACCTTCCTATTTGAAATTTTCGAGCTAGGCCGAACTAGCTTAGGTAGTTTGCAAAAAAAAACCTATCAGGTGGCATCAGTCCTCGAAACCAATCATCACTGGGTGCACCAAGATGGCCCTGGTACGGATCCCGGCTGAACCACATGTTTCTGTCTTCTTGTTACTTCTTTTATACCTCTATTTTTCAGTCGAAAAAGGTGTGCATTGTTTCATGGAGAATAAATAATACATAATTCATACCGAGAAGTCCTGAACAAAATCAATAATATATTATTATTTTTATTTTTGACCGAAGTTAGTACCACCGATTTGTGCATGCAATTGTCACTGCTACGATTCATCTCTAACCAATTGAACACTTTTTGAAATCTCTGTTTTCCTTTTCAAACTAGAACTTTACAGCTATCGAAATACAAGTTGTTATTAGGTACTAAATTTTGTCATCTTTTATCGCTCGGATGATTATTTTTCTGGAAAAGAATTCTTAAAAAATGATTCACCGTGACAGGAGACGATAGTGCCTTCCGTAAAATTCGACATTCCAAACACTCAAATGGGTCAAAAGTTCAAAAGCATTGGGTGAACGGTGTAAAATTGGTATTTTCATGTTTACGACATCGACACGCCATTCCGGCCCTTGAATTGATTAAATGCCCTTAAATTGAGGTATAAAAATCCTGTTACAACATTCTTAATCGTTCGATTGACCCTTTTTTTCTTCCGTCTTCGAAAATTACTAGAAGGTTCTGGAATATTCTACCCCATGCAATAATAAATATCTTTCTAGATATTGAGGTTGTGCAAATATTAAAAATAATTCTCTTATCTCCTTTCGTACTCCACTTGAACCCACCACCACCTTCCATATTTTCGTATTATGCAATTTCAAATATGTTTACCACTATGAATTATTTATACCGTCCTTGTTTGGAAACATGAGTAATCTAGATATATGGTTTTTTAAATGTCTTTCGTAAAAAAAAAAAACACAAACATAAATTACCTAAGGCGAAAAAAAATTTCCGTGATAGGATTCCTCGAAAGTGGTTTGTTTTTGTTAGGAAAGGTGCCTTTGGGAATATTTATCTGATCCATAAGAATTATACTAATTTTTTCTTAGGATGCTCAGGGGCCTTGGGTAGCTTACTGAGTGGAGGCTCTTATGGATTGTTTGCATTTTTCTTTTTTTTTTCATTGATAAATTATCTCGTTCCCTTGAGTAGGTACGTAAACCTGTCGCTACGTCCTCGATTAACTTGAAGTGCATGAGTCATTTCCGATATTGGAGTGCCTCTGGTACTTACGACAATTTTTGCGTTTAAATTTTGATTCCTCGTATGTATAATTGAATGGATAGCCTGAAAAAAGTAGAAACAAATATTTTGATGGAAAAACGAAGTAGACAATTTTTTAATGACTATCTGGCTGGGCATGATGGTGGGGAAATCATGAAGGTAGGTGATATTGTCTGGTGAGATGTCTAGATTATCCACCAATTTTGAGCAAAATCGGTTCGCAACACCGCAAGAAATTCGTGTTAAGAGGGTTTTTACGTTTACGCATTCGCAGTGGCTAATATTGATCCAATTCCAATGAAATGCACAAGGGACGTGTAGCGTCTAATGCATAATATGCCCAATCCCTGTAAATGCCATCGAAATCGAATGAAAATTGTGGAAAATTTTAGCGAATTCGTACCATTACATTGAGAGAAAACGTTCGGACGAATTTTTCGTGTGCGCAAGCGCAGTGGCTACCTTGATCCATCCTTGAACTTGGGCAGTTTTGATCACAGGGAAACCTTCTGCAACCTCCCTACTTTTGGTGCAAAAAGCAGAGGGTGTAGGTGGCGTTGCGCTCACGCCAATCTTCGCGTTAGCGGACTGCGTTCCAACTGAAATGTGCAATTCTAACAGAATGTTAAAATTATTATTATATATATTGTTGTAGTCTGTTCGTTTATGTTCAATCCGCATACTTCAACTTTGAAACTAACCTTATCAATTTGAATATAAACGTACATTGTGCAACTTGCACATTTTCAGTTGGAACAAACCTAAAAACACCTTGGAGACATTCAGAAGGACTCACGGAGAAGTAATAAGAAACGGGTTTCAGTTGGTATCTCTTCAAGATGATAGGCCACGGACTTCAAAAGACGTCCTGTCTCACCAGGTGGCCGACACGAGTACGGAGTTGGCGAACTCACCGCGGGTATTTCCGGGGCGACCAGTTTTATTTCAATTTTCGTTAAAGTAAAACAAGAGGATTGGCAACCCCTAAAAGATTTGGCAGTCGGATCCCACCATCACTTCTGTATGTAGCGTAGGCGGGTATTAATAGATTTGGCCTCTATTCCTTTTCTATGTGTTCGGAAACGGTTCTCGGAAAATTGGGCTAGGTAGGTGGTTTTTCGGAGGAGGTAGAAGGAAGCAGGAAAATTTAATTTCAATCGTACTGTTGGTATGAAGAGTGTGCTATCAGCATCACACTATACTATATAAATGCGAGTAAATAACAAATGTACCTAATAATCCATAAACCTTTTGTTTTGGAGGGTATCTTAATCTATTAATTAGAGAGACATCTTGGGGTTAATGCACACTATTTTCGATTGCAATAATCTTTCAAAATACCTCTCTCTATAGTCTCTACATATTTATCTATTCCTGATAATTTTTGCTGTCATGTGATTCGACAAAGTTCAAACCGCAGACGCGACCCTAGTTTTTTAAGTTTCCTCCATGTCGACTTTGGAAATGTTACATCAGGCTCAACCTCTGTTTGATAAGGAGCCAACTGCACGTTTGATCGTACTGTGACAAAGTTGTAACTGCAGCATCGTCCCTAGTTTGACGACATTCCAGGCAGTGTTGGGCAAAGTCGTAATCATGGTTACGATTACGATTATAATTACAAGCTCTTGAAGTGTGATGACGATTACAATCATAATCACAGAGACTGAAGTTGAGATCACGATTACGTTATTTAGGGTATTTCTATACGTAAATTAGGTTATTTTAGGGTAGCTTTCAAAACATCAGGGTTCTCCATAAATTGTCGTTGGATGATGTGAAAATTCCTTGATCAAATCATTGAATATGATTGGGGACATAATCACGTCTTTGTTGACGATTATAATCGTAATCATAAGTTTGATTACGATTACACTTGTATTCACAATTTTTTTGAATTTACTTCCTAATCACAATTGACGATAACGATTATAATCACAAGCTCTTGAAGTGTGATTACGATTAAAATCACAGAGACTGAAATTTTGATTACGATTACGTTATTTTCCGAGTGTAGAGTCTAGGATAGCTTTAGAAAATTCAGGGTTCTCCATAAATTGTTGTTGGGTGATGTGAAATGGCTGCTTGATCACTTCTTTTAATTTATGATTAGGGCAATAATCACGCCTGGGATAACTATTATAATCGTAATTATAAGTGTGATTACGATTACACTCGTAATCACAAATTTGATTACGATTAAACTCGTAATCACAGTGTTTATTACGATTACTCTCGTAATCACAAATTTTTCCTGTGATTACGGCCGTGATTTATGAGTTCGATGGCCAGAATTTTTGAAGTGTAGAGTCTTGGGGTAGCTTTCGAAAATTCATGGTTCTCCTTAAATTGTTATCGGGTGATATGAAATGGCTCCTTTATCACATCCTTGAATTTGATTAGTGCCAGTGCCATAATCACGTCTGTGATTACAATTACGACTGTAGTCACAGAAAAGTTTGTGATTTTTATTCACAGAGAAAATTTGTGATTACGAGTGTAATCACAGCAAACAGTTTTGATTGCGAGTTTAATTGTAATCACACTCATAATTACCATTATTTTCGTAATCGTTATCACACTTATGGTTACGATTATTCTCGTAATCGTAATTACGCTTATGATTACGATTATTGTCGTAATCGTAATCACACTTCAAACGCTTGTGATCATAATCGTAATCGTAATGATGATTACGATTATGCCCAACACTGATTCCAGGTGCCTTGTTTGACAAGGTTGCAGCTGCTGGCTCGACCCTGGTAGCTGTGCTGACCCTAGTTTTGACAAGGTTCCAATTGTAAGCCCGATCCGAGTCTGTCCATGTTCTAACTGCCGCACCTACCTCAATTTGACCAAGTTCCAATTTATCCGATAATGGTAGCAAAAGGGCAGATAGGTCCTGTAAAATGGAATGCGTAGTACGTGTTACTGCGTTGTTGTTACCACGAAGAAATAACTACCGAACTCGAGTTATGTGCTGATAATCTCAGCGAGACATTTACTGGAAAATTCCTGGAAGATGATTTACGATACCCCTGGAAAATTTTATTGCTACTCGCTGAGATTATAGTTATTGCTTACATTGTTACTCGCTGACGAATCTGATGATTCATAATGGCTAGACACCTCTTGGGTAATAGTTGTTTCTTAAATTTCTTGTTTCTTTTAGCATGGAATGTACTCGTAACTATTGGCTCAAAATAGTGATAGGGATGGGAAAGTAGGCGCTCAAACATTGGTGAGGTCTGCCACCTGATTGGTTATTCTTCCTGGCCCCCTTCACTCACAGCCAATAGGATTCAAGTTCCCTTTCGCTTCGACTATTGTTTCCTTAATCTATTAGTGGGTAATTGCCATCTTATTTGCTACTACAAACTTGGAAGCAAATAATAATAATAATATATAGGAAAGAAGGTACTCAAACATTGGTGAGGTCTGCCACCTGATTGGTTATTCTTCCTGGCCCCCTTCACTTTTCACAGCCAATAGGATTCAAGTTCCCTTTCACCTTCGACTATTGTTTTCTTTAATCTATTAGTAGTTACTTCCCATCTTATTTGTTACTATAAACTTGGAAGCAAATAATAATATGTAGGAAAGAAGGCGCTCAAACATTGGTGAGGTCTGCCACCTGATTCGTTATTCTTCCTGGTCCCCTTCACTTTTCACAGCCATTAGGATTCAAGTTCCCTTTCACCTTCGACTATTGTTTTCTTTAATCTATTAGTAGGTACTTACCATCATATTTGTTACTAAGAACTTGGAAGCAAATAATATGTAGGAAAGAAGGCGCTCAAGCATTGGTGAGGTCTGCCACCTGATTGGTTATTCTTCCTGGCCCCTTCACTTTTCACAGCCAATAGGATTCAAGTTCCCTTTCACCTATGACTATTGTTTTCTTTAAACTATTAGTAGGTACTTACCATCATATTAGTTACTACAAACTTGGAAGCAAATAATAATAATATATCTAGGAAAGAAGGTACTCAAACATTGGTGAGGTCTGCCACCTGATTGGTTACTCTTCCTGATCCCCTTCACTTTTTTCAGCCAATAGGATTCAACTTCCCTTTCACCTTCGACTATTGTTTTCTTTAATCTATTTGTAGATACTTACCATCTTTTTTTGTTACTAAAAACTTGGAAGCAAATAATCTCCCGGGGCCTGGGTTCGACTCCCGGCTGAGAAACGAAATTTTAGCATGTAGAGGAGGATGAGGATGGGGAAAAGGAGGATGAGGATGAGGAAAACTAAGTGTTATCTAGTAAATATTAATTGAGATGCTATGAAGGTTACTCAACGAAATCAATATTTATTTATTTATATCTAATAGTAGATATTACCTAATAATGATTCCAATTTGAGTTGGCACCGAAGTTATTGAATTAATGAAGTAAGGAGTGCCATTAATGAAGATCATACTTGTGAGATTAGCAACCGGCAGGTAATCTTATACTTAGTAGATACATTTCTTCGAAAATGGTAATTTTGCCGTTGTTCCTTGTGATTGGAACATCCTGTTGTTTACAAGAAAACCTCGATGAACTGTTTACTAACAAAGGCTTTGAAGTTTATATTATGGTATTAGGCGATTTGCTGATCTGATCCGGTAGGCACCGTGAATCAGTGCACTTGTACTACCTAAACATATTTTTCGAAGAGGTAATTTTCTATTCAGGCTGCGTAAATGGTTCCGGTGGTTTTCAGAATCGATCTTAATGAGGCAAATTATTATGATTGGAATCGAACAAGACGTTTGAAGACGGGAAAATCCCCTAATGAATTCTCATTCAGTGGATGTTTCCGAGGAGCCGGCGAAGAGAGACAAATTTCGTTATTTATTCCAAGGAAGCTGTAACGATTGTCGATGAAGTGTCCAACGATATTCGGTTGGATGGAATCTTAACAATGAAAATGATTCCAAAACCGATTGAGTACCAATTCGTGGAGTTTTTAGCTCGATCTAGCAACAAAGTAGCATAATATTGCTTAGTACCTCCTGATAGAGACACCCCGCCCTAACCACTCCAACCCTACCAAATACTTTAAAATTCACATAGACGTATTTTCACACTCCGATAAAGTTTTCGCGTTAGCGGACTGCACATTTAAAGGGGGGGAAAGCCTTCTTAAAGGGGGAAAGAGTTAAGGGTTTTGAGAGGGGAAAAATGGGGGGAAATTGAATTAAAAAAAGTCCCATTCATGCAACATGAGTTGATGAGCGAATATCGGGTGATTCTTATAGGAAATTTCACGCTGATTCCGAATATAGCATTTCCAAGTCAAATTTAACTTTTTCCAAGTCAAATTCAACCTTTTCCAAGTCAAATTCAACTTTTTTCAAGTCAAATTCAACTTTTTCCAAGTCAAATTCAACTTTTTCCAAAACAAATTCAACCTTTTCCAAACCATTTGTTTCGGAAAAAGTTGAATTTGACTTGAAAAAAGTTGAATTTGTTTTGAAAAAGACGAATTTGACTTGAAAAAAGTTGAATTTGACTTGGAAATGCTATATACCATATATTCCTATGTTTAGGATGGTATTTCACACCAAAAACCTCAAAAAACAACGTTTTTTTTAGCGATTTTTGACACTAAATTTTCAAAATTTGACCCCTTGGAGTACTCCAAAAATTCTTTTGATAATATATTATTGACATTTTAAAATTTTTTTGATTTTTTATCTCGATCCCTTTAAAAAATTTTTGATTTTTTATCTCGATCCCTCGGGCAGATATCGTCTGGAGTGACACATATATAAATATGTAAATATATACATATACATATGAAAAAGTGTTAAATTTCAGGAATAGTTTTAGAATGGTCTGAAACGGATTTCCATGAAGAAAATTTTCAAAAATTTGCATTACTAAAATTTTGAAGCCATTGCAATAGCTTTATTTTCCTCGAAAATATTCGCTAATACAGGACTTCACTAAAATTTAACATAAGCTTTAATTCTAATCTTGAATCTTAACAATTAATTCTCATCCCTCTCTCGGTTGCTCTACGAACATTTAACTGAACTTGAGGAAGAATATTGTTACATAAACGTAGGTAACTATACATCCAAAATGGTTCTGTGAACCTGAGGTACCTACCTAAGTAGGAGGTGGATTTTTGGGTCACCAAGAAACTGTGCATGTATTCACCTAGACGTATTTAAGTACCGACTTAGGCTGGGCGCCAGTCAAAAGTTTGTAAGACTGATGTCTGTTACAAAAGTGAGCATTATGCGACTTGGGTTGGTTTGGCAATATTCAAACTGCATGCTGAACGGTTCAAGGTTTGAAAAGGTTCCAACTTCAAGCTGTGACGGAGTAACGGTTGTTCCTTCAAAGAACAGCTCTTGGGAGCTGTCACTTGAAGGACCAACCCACAAACACTCTTACTCTCATGCCAGTCTTTTCGAGGGACGTTGCAATACTACCCATGTATCGATACTCGTTTCAGTACGATATTTTTCTCCCAGTATCGATACCCAATATTATCGGAAGAAAAGTATCGATATTTCAATACTATCGGATCAAAAAATCGATAATCTCGATACTTTTTCACGTTAAAAAAAATGTAAAAAGGAGAGAGGTCATAACTTTATTAATTTATTATAGCAAGGAATATAAATATTAATTATAGTGGTTACAAAAAATAGAACAAAAGGATTATTTAAAAAAAAAAAATCAGGATTATTTAAAAAAATTGTCTTCAGGAAAATACTGCCGAGAAAAAGCAGTTTTTGAAAATATTTTGGCGAGAATCTATTGTGAGATTGGCAATATCTCTATGAAAACAAAACCATCTAGTCAATACTTGAAGAGCCAAGGGCCACTAGAGCGCTCTCCCCTAGGGATATTTACTAGGAATAGTTACTGTATCACGGATATTTTAACTGCCATAGTCTGTGTGGAAACATTTTCAAGGGAAATGTTTGTGATGCCGTGTTTGTGGTATCGGTCAAAAAGTATCGATACTTCCAATAATATTGAGAGAGAGTATCGGTACTTCGATAATATCGGATGCAAAGTATCGATACCCAGATTTATCGGAAGTATCGCAACGCAGGAAAAGACTTTTCCTGCCAGCCAAAGACATAAGTTCCTCTCGATTTTATCCAAAATTTCTTTCCCTTACCCCCTCGAGGTTCAAATCCTTAAGATAGGAATTTCCTGCACAATCTTCATCCCTCCTACAGAATCCCGAACCACCGGACTACCAGTTGTGCGCATGCGCAAACGTGAATTTCCTGAAACTGCGATTTCTCAGTTCCTAATGGACCGATTTCACTCAAATTCGGAGTACAGTTGAGGGCTGACTCCAAGGAAATCGCGCCACAATTTGATAGGTGGTGGCTTCTGCGCATGCGCAAACTTAAAGTTCATCGTCATAGGCATAACTCTGGAACTATTCTACCAATTTTGCTGAAATGTTCTTTAACTGATTCATGTTAGTGAATAAAAATAAATAAATGTAAATGTTAAATAAAAATAAAATAAATGTAAATAAAATAAATAAATATAAATAAAATAAATGCAAATAAAAAAGTGAAATAAATGTAAATAAAAAATTGAAAGAAATGTAAATAAAAACATTGAAATAACTGTAACTAAAAATAAAATTGTGTAAATGTAAAAACGTCTGCCAAGTTGGGTGTGGCACATAGCTTCCTCGTATCCATAATATGGTTTTATATATTAGGTACATTTATATTTTGTTTAAATCATCAAATGGAAAACAATGCTTCCGCTACCTTGGTAGACTCGGAAGCAAAAATAAAAATATATGTAAATCAAAAATTTTTGTATTAAGTAAATGTAAATAAAAATAAAATTTTGTAAATGTTCACTATACGTCCATGTTACACAAGTGAAGAAGCTACACAGCCCACCCACTTTGTCAGACGTTTTTTCTAATTGCTGATGGAATCATAGTACCTATATTAGCCTGGGTTCCAGTTTTTGCGTCTTGGTTCGACAAAGTTCCAACTTGAGAGAGATACCGATGGCCTTAAGACATAGGATAGAGCGTGGTGATCCTGTCTTTCACACGAGAGAGGTCGGTATTTTTTTGAAAGATTTTTATCCATAGTTTTCCTGACAACATTCTACGTTTGAATTCGGTAACAGTGAGATAACTAGACGATAATTGACGTGCCCCAATGACGGCTACAGATCAAAAAGGTTTTCCCCTGACCCTTGCGAAAACATCACAACTGCCGAATAAGCTAATTCTGTAGTATCTGATCCAAATTATCTGTCGGTCTTTGTGGCCTCTAGTTGGTCAACCACTAACTGCCGATTTTGCGGAAATACCTATCGAGAAGGTTTCGAGTGAATTGTGTCATCGAGTTTTTTACTATTCAATTTTGGAGGGTCCAAATGACGAAATTGATTGCTTTTTTTCACAATTCTTGTACTGATATGCAGATCGTCATCTGGTATCTATCCAGCAGATATTAAGGCCTGATAGGTGTGGTGCGATTTTCTTAACAATTGAAAGACCTAGTTGTGAAAATCAGGGCCTGATTCCTGGTAGGCAAATTTCTGGCATCTATACAGCTGTTCCAATATATTATTGCAGTGACTGCGGAGTCTAAAAATTTGTTATTTTATAAATAGGTTTTTTTGGGGGGAAATCCTGTTAACCGTTTACGGTATAGTACTATATATGTGGTATATTCGGAACCAGTCTAACATTTCATCAATTAAAAGATTTTGTAAGGTTTAAAAATATGTAATACCCAGGGCTAGCTAATAAAAATTAGTGCATGAGTTGATGAGCGAGTTTTCAAAGAATCATTTTAACTGATTTGTTGGGTGATTCTCATAACGAATGTCACGCTGATTCCGAATAATTATACCATACAAATCTTCCTGTGTTTAAGATGGTAATGGAGAATGATCTTGTATGAGAAAATCAAATGTTTTCTGCTCTTCTATTGTTATTTGGAATAAAATAACACTGTTAATACAAAGAAAAAAAATAGTTTATCGTTCTGGTGTGGAGAAAATTCTGAATAAAATCTCTGAAAAACAGGCGGCATTCCGAGGGCCCTTGAGACACCCGGTTTCACGTCACAATAAAAGAAACAACAAAAAGAACAACTGAAAGAGAATGTGCTGAGATCACACAGGGAGCAGTGAAAAAATAATTAATTTAAATAATTGATTATTATTAATTAATACAATCAATTATCTAATTAAGTTAATTATATTCTCACTAATCTGGAGCTAAAACAGTGTTGTTTTTGGAGATTTTCCGTTTTCAGTTTTGTTTGTTCGACAAGCATGGACGGGCCAATGACAGACGACTCCCGCTTCAACGTAACTTTCCCGCCATATTACAATAATGAAAACTTTAATACATTTTCTAAAATTACAGATAGATACATTATGTTTGCTCTACGACTTCAATATTGTTTCTTTTATGCCATTGCCTTTCAGAAAAAATAAATAAAAATTTTGTATGATAATTCCCCATTCACACTGTAAAGCTCATTAAACACGTTTTTTTCTTTTTTTTCTCTTTTAGCGATTTTTGACTAAATTTTCAAAATTTAAACCCTTGGAGTACTCCGAAAATTCTGGCCAACGAACTCATCCTTTCTTTTGACAATATTGACATTTAACAAAATTTTAGATTTTTTAGCGCAATTCCAGGGTCAGATATTGTTAAATTTCAGGATTTCCGTGAAGATAATTTTCAAAAATGTGCATTACTAAAATTTTGAAGCCATTGCAATAGCTTCATTTCCTTAGAAAATTCGCTGAAACGCTCTAAAGAAGTTCTTGGACTGTTTTACGTTTTCATACGAATATTTTCATCATCTACAGGGCCACATTTACTGTACTCACGTGATGACCTTTTCTTCATATTTCCTTTTACTTAATTGAATATCTGCCTCGTGTAGGCCGCTTTGTGACGTCTTGAGTGAAGCCACAAAGAAGACATCGGCCGATTCTTCGCACGAGAGTGTACGATACTCACAAAAAGTACCGCAACTCGGGGTGAAACCTCTATTTTAAACTGTTGTCACCAGACTTTCCAGTCTATTTTTAAAGGGATAACACGAGTGACGCACGAGACTAGGGTAGGTGGGTACTTCTTTTCAGGTTAATGCTATTTCGCTTTGAGAATCCCTTTATCGGGAGGGATTGACGTTTGCTTTGAGCGTTTCGGGAAACCGTTCGTAGAGAAATCCAGACTTGGCGGATCACTGTATCAAAAGAACACTTACGAAAGATAACTTTTATGTGTACCAAACGGTGAAGGTAAATTGTAACAAGAAGCACTCACTTGACACTACTTCCTCGACCATAAAAACCCGAAAAATTGCTATTTTTGAGGCTTTTCAACGCTAATTTCGGCTCTCAGGATATTTTCCTGGTTTGTTTGGTTTGCCCATTTTCTGTAGATTGGGAGGTCCTGAGGGGAGAAGTGAAGTGGCAATTCTCGTTGTTCACTGGTTTTATTGACCAATCGTCGGGTTTTGCTAAGCGCTTTCGCCCTCAAGGGGCCTTGTTTCCTAAGCCTTAGCCAGGCAACGACTCTCATTTATTACTTTATTATTTAAATTCTAATCATCATAAGCCCCATTGAATGATAAGTTCACGTACCCAAATTAGAGTGTAAGCTGAAGATACCAGAGCAATCAAATTGTATCCAAGGAGAAGTACCCTAAAGTAGATGACAAGCTGACTAAATGAAGGCCCCCAAAACCATGACAAAAAGGTAAATCATCTACAAGTGATACTTTTAGGAAACTACGTAAGTATTAACTATTATTAATGAAATACAAAAATGTAACAGCTTAAAAACCCTAAAAGAAAAGACCTCAGAAGAGTTGCCTAAAACCAGCAAGGAAATACTCAGCAGTGGTGGAAGAGAGAGACAGGATAACACATAACTTGAGGTAATTAATCAAAACAAAACATGATCATACCATCTAACAAGTACTAATGCTTAAAACTTAAGGTAAAACTTGCCAAAAATACTATAACATTTGGCATACAATAACTATTGTGATCCGATGCTCTGTAACCTACGTTGGATTTTATTTATTTATTTTATATTGCTTGAAGCTCTGATAAGCTACAAAGTTGAATCGATTTCGACGGTTAAGCCATCATCAGTAAGAAACAAGAACTGTAGTGTAGGTACGACAGAAAGAGCACAGCTTATATATAGTCACAGGAGAAAGGGGAACTTTAATCCCATTGGTCGAGAAAAGTGAAGGGGCTGAGAGGAATACCAATCATGTAAATCACAGGGTTAAAGTTCCCTTTCTCCTGTGACTATATAATTCTGATGTACCTTCAGTTCTTGTTTGCTACTGATGGCTTAATCGTCGAAATCGATTTAACTTTGTAACTCATTATTTTCGTGGAAATAGACAACGGGTTTTTCATTAACTCCGGTTTCTTTTTATAATGTGCAGCCTCATGCACGTCTACAGCTTGTTGGATAGTGTCCCGTTTTATATTACAGAACAATACAAGCATAGAAAGCTCTTAAATGGGAAATTGTGTCCCGTTTTATTCGACTGCTTGCTTTTATGTTTCCAACGATGACTCATAAGGAGCTACGGTTGGTTAGATGTCAGGTGTTGTAATGCAGTCTTTATCCCAGGAATCCGACCGCTACCTACTCCAATCCCCTTTCCCTCGTCAAGAATGAAGAACACCCTCTTCGGTGGATACTACGATTCCGAACGTTATAAAATCCATAGTGACTGCGTAGTTGCGAGAAGGCGAGGTGCGCAGTGGGGATGTAAACCGGCCGGTGGGGCCTTGAACCTTTTTCGACTTGACTGGATGTAGTCCAGTAGACA
>JAEMON010000014.1:9375903-9393899 GCA_030264115.1 Lygus lineolaris | reverse complement strand
GGTCTCATCCTTAGACATGTAGAAACCAATCCTCGAAATCGGTATTTTTATCATTTTCGTTCTGGCTGCAATCGTGTTCATACATACATACACACATACATACGGACTTACATGCACTTTTCCAAAACATGGAGAAAATTGATCAGATGTCGATTAGGACCAGTTAAAGGTGATGTCCCTGAAATTGGGTTTTCTTCTGATCGCAATACATTCCTTTCACCTTCAGGTGGGCTGAGGAAAGTAAAAATGGTGGCATTTTGAAGTTTGAATGCATTTTCTGTTAGCGAATTTTCGAAGAGAATTCAACTATTCCAATGGCTTCAAAAATGTAAATAATGCAAAATTTTGAAAATGTTCTCCATGGAAATCCGTTTCAGACCATTCTACAACTCCTGGTGTTATATATATCTCTATATATATATTTATGTGTCACTCCAGACGACATCTGACGCTGGAATCTATCTAAAAATTAAAAAAAAATTCAAAATGTCAATAATCACATAAGAAGGGGTGAGTTCGTTGGCCACAATTTTTGAAGTACCTACTCAAAGAGCTCAAATTTTGAAAAATAAGGTTTAAAAAACGTGTTTTTGGGAGGTTTTGGTGTAAATTACCATCCTCAACGGATATTCGGAATCATCGCAAAATTTCCTATAAGTATCACCTATCATGTCGGTTAAAATGATTCTTTGAAAATTCGCTCATAGTCTCATGGTATGAGAGAACTTTTTAAGGAAAGATGGCCTTACATTTTCTGAAATGAGATATTGCAGTTAGACTGTGCATGGAGTTGGAACGAAATTACTAGGAAAAGTCGCTTGGAGTTTTTGGAGGTAGTTTTTATGGACAATCCTAGTCAACTATCTCGATAATATTTTCCATTTATCGTGGTGAAATGATCGGAAATCATAAAGATTGCGCACGCAATTCGGCGCAAAAAAATCGAAAAAAAATGATAAGTCACGTGAGATTTTGGATACACCCGCAAAACATAGATTTCTACACACATTTTGCACACTTTTTTGTTAGCTCAAAAATGTGAGTGCCGTTTAAAGTGATACCTAGTTCTTACAGCGAACACCTATTTGACAATTTTCAAATTCCGCGTTTATACGATTACATAAGTTTGACATTATGATGAAATATTGCGTGTGATTGAGAACCCGATGAGTCAATCATTCGCAATTATTATTCCATAAGAAGTTAATTCAAAGTTCATCTTCAATTATAATTAAGCAATCCCTTTTAGCGAATTTTCGAAGAAAATCAAGCTATTGCAATGGCTTCAAAATTTTTGTAATGCAAATTTTTGACAATTTTCATCATGGAAATCCGTTTCAGACCATTCTAAAGCGATTCCTGAAATTTAACACTTTTTCGTATGTATATATATATATATATATGTCACTCCAGACGATATCTGCCCATGGGATCGAGATAAAAAATCCAAAAAAAAATTTAAAATGTCAATAATCTCAAAAGTAAGGATGAGTTCGTTGGCCAGAATTTTTGGAGTACTCCAAGTGGTCAAATGTTGAACATTTAGTTTCAAAAATCGCCAAAAAACGTGTTTTTTGAGGTTTTTGGTGTGAATTACTATCCGAAACATAGGAACCCATGGTATATTCGGAATCAGCGTGAAATTTCCTATAAGAATCACCCACTAAATCGGTTAAAATTATTCTTTGAAAATTCGCTCACCAACTCATGCTGTATGAATGGAACTTTTCAAACAGGAATAACAAAAATATTCAATGTTCCAGTCTTAATACAGGGTTTCTCCCTTTTATTTTGCTTCAAGAAGTGAGTTTCAAATTAACTGCTCATAATTGTTTAAGTAGATATCTGAAATCCAGAATAAGATTTTTCAATAAAATGCTGAAAAATAAGAAATCTTAACACCAACTTTTTTTAATTTCAAATGGGGACCAATTTCTATTGCAGATTCAAGTGAGGCAGTTACCTACTGTAATAGTGACAATGGATGAGTGGGACGCCACTCCGACGCTCCTCTAGTTCTAACCCCATGATCATATGTCTTCCAATCAGCTGTATTCCGCCTAACCTCCATTAAATCACTTTTGCATCCCACCCCGTTGTGACGAGTCGTTTTCTATCACGTTGTGATGATTCCTTGATCCTATTATTAATTATTTAAGTATATATCTTATTACACCTACTAAGTAAAAACTCAATTATACAGAATTTTTCTCTAGTCCATAATTTTGATATTCACAATCATCATTAGGGTCTGGAGCAGATACCTAAATGAGCCTGAAGAGCCAAAAAATAGCTTAAACGCGTCACAACTGGTGAATACATATCGAAATTATGGGCTAGAGAAAAGTTTATTCACCACCCGAAAACATGAACCTTACAATCACTATCTATGATAAATGATTGAGTATTTTTTACTGGGTTTGAATATATCCTCGTGTATAATTCCAAGTACTGGGGGTGCAGGTTGACATCAAATGTTCTAGACAATAGTATGCGCAGAAGACTCTGCGCAGCCTAAAGATTCGATAGGTATTATTATTATTATCATTATTATTACTATTATTATCAACTCCAGGCGATATCAGTCGGCCAAGAACAGCGAGCCTTTTCTAAACATTGAAATCTTGATTATTAAATTCGCTTTTCTCAAAGTATTTGAGCCAGAGAATCCGACTGTCACAGTTTCACAGAAGAAAAAAAAAAAAAAAAAATGAGAGAAATGCACGAATGAATATTTGAATACTAATTGCAAAATATAGCTATTTAGGTACTCATGAAGTTTTAATAATTTGGTTGGTCATCCTAATTTTCTTTTATATACCTACATACCCAATCTTTATGGTCTTTACCTTAAAAAAAAAACATTGCTGAGCTATAGGTACTCTGAACAATATCATATCAATTTGTGGTACATTCGTGATCGGCTTAAAATTTCCTGAAATAAAGGTGATTGAAATAGCCATTCGAACCATTTTTTTTTGGCTCATTTGGCAGTAAAGAACTGCTGACTGAGTATCTACGTGTCTTAATTTTTGTAACTAGAGAGCTAGGTTTGGTCTCATTCGACGTAGAATTTGATTTTCTACAACTTTTTGGTGTGACAGGAATTTTTTGAACAGTCGTACTAAGATAGTGTTGAAAAATGAAGTTTAAAAACGTGTTTTTTAGAGGTTTACAAAAAGCGTCAAGGAGCTATAAAATAGGGACACAATGCATCAATTCATTCAGGGTATGCTGCGACCTCTTGTGATAATCCATAATAGGGATCAAGTAGGTTTTTGTTTTTCGAAAAATATTACTGAAATTGTTTTCGGAAGGGCAATTACTTCTGTTCCACGCCAGATTTTAATAGTCACAATATATATTTCAGCTATTACGCCATCGTCAGGTCTGAAACAAAATAGCTGAAGTATAATATATTGTGATTATTAAAATCTGGCGTGGATTGCCCTTCCGAAAACAACATCAATATGGAGTTCTACGAAATAAAAAAGAAAAATATTACCTTTAGATTATCACAGTATTTTATTTACTAAGCACTTTTCAGGAATACTTCATCCCATCATCAGGTATAAAACATACAATTAACACTGAAAAGTTGATAACAAACTTTTCAGTGTTTATTGTATGTTTTATACCTGATGATGGGATGAAGTATTCCCGAAAAGTGCTTAATAAATAAAATACTGTGATAATCTAAAGGTAATGTTTTTTGAAAAACAAAAAAATTATCTGACCCCTAGGAACATAATGGTTTATTCGTGATCAGCGTTAAATTCCCTATTAGGATGGAAGTTATAGTTTTTTTCTCGGAAAACGGCTATTTGGCCTCAAAGTGCTATAGTTGAAACCTGATGACAGATAGTTTTTGGTTTCTCGGTTTTGGTTTTTGGTTTCTATACAGGGTGGTCCCAAACGTAACGGACTTACTTTGAGGTCTTATAGGAAATTTAACGCTGATCACGAATATACCATATATTAAGGGTCCCTGAATAAATCCTGACAACTTTTTCAGCAAAAAACCACTTTTATCGACGTTTTTTGAGTGTTTTTGGGCAAAAAACACGGAAATTATCTGGAAAATCGAAAAACACCTCGAAATAAACGTTGTAGGAAATTAAATTCTGCGTCGAATGAGACTAACGCCAGCTCCTAAGATTGTACCCACGATTTTTGGCGAATTTTAAAAGTTTTGATCTGTTGATAAACTGCTTGATAGGAGTAGGGAGGTAGGCAGTTAGTATGGACCTAAAATGTAGGGTTAAATGTTTTTTTTATCATTTAATAATGATTAACAGGACATTAAAAACATTTAACCCTACATTTTAGGTCCATACTACCTGCCTACCTCCGTACTCTCATCAAGCAGTTTATCACCACATCAAAACTTCTAAAATTCGCCAAAAATCGTGGATACAATCTTAAGAGCTTGCGTTGGTCTCATTCGACGCAGAATTTAATTTGCTACAACGTTTATTTCGAGGTGTTTTTCGATTTTCTAGATAATTTCCGTATTTTTTTGCCCAAAAACACTCACAAAACTTCGAAAGAAGTGATTTTTTGCGGAAAAAGTGGCAGGATTTATTCAGGGACCCTCAATATATGGTATATTCGTGATCAGCGTTAAATTTTCTATAAGACCTCAAAGTAGGTCCGTTACGTTTGGGACCACCCTGTATACACATATTATGAAGAAGTGTTACATTTCAGGAATCGTTTTAGCATGGTCTGAAATGGACTTCCATGAAGAAAATTGTCAAAAATTTGCATCAATAAAATTTTGATTTTCTTCGAAAATTCGCTAAAAACGTGGTTTTTGAATTCCAAATCAGTGCAAAACTGGCTAGCATGATTTTTTGAAAATTCGCTCAATAACTCATGCTGCATGAATGGAAATTTTTTGGTTCCTGGAAAATTTGCTCTATCAAGTCATGCTCCACAACGTGTTATGGCCTATGAATGTGACGTCACAGCATCTCTCAAGCTTGTTGTCCTTCAGATGGCGCTGGCCGAGCCTCCCCCATCGCCCGTCGCCCACCGGGACCAATGAGATCGCGACACGTCCCCCCCTCCGCCTCGTCTCTCCATTGCCCCCCTTCTTCCCCTCTTCGTCCTCATGGTCCCCCTGCTTCCCCTCTTCATCCTCACGGCCCCCCTCGTCCCTTCATCTTCGCATCTGCCTCCCCCCCGGTCTTCCCCTCGTCGTTGTATCGCCCCCCGGTCTTCGCCTCGCCTCCCCTCTCCACCTTCCCCTCCGTCATTGCCCCCTTCGTATCACCTCATCCCCCTTCCCCTCCGATCCATCGACCCCTATAAAACCCGCCTCCCCCCTCCCGACCAATTCAGTCGGAGATTGAACGCGCACTGTGCCTGTTCGATGTTTGGATCACCTCAAGGACTCACCATGAAAAGCTGATTGTTTCCAACTTCGAGTTTGCTAAGCTTTTACAGCTAATTAACTATCTCGTCGAACATTTTAGTGTCATTCTCCGGTTCTCAAGTACAAATCGTGCAGCTGTGATACTAGTGATAATCGTGTAATTTATTTTAAAACAATCGAGTTCCTATTAGTTTTCGACTTCGATAAAAACGACTGCTTCTTATTGTTTTGATATCGTCTTTGTTAAAATACGCCTTTGAAATGGTCGAGAGGATTCTAGAAGAAGTTCACGGAGAGGAACCCATCGCTGCTCGTAAGTTAACCATAACATATTGAATATAAAACATTCACATTTCAAACACAAAATTGAGCAATTTTGAATAAAATTGCAACTGTAATGGATCCAAACTAGGAACCATGAAATGCTTATGACTCGAAAGGAAAATGATCGATTTTTATTGTTGAAATGTTCAACAAATAATGACAATCTGCTGGGGGAGTCCACACACTATTTTCTGTAGGTACACTCATTCGAAAAATGGCCTCGTAGTGTTCCTTATCCATAAATACGTTTAAAGCATTTATTTTAGTATCAGAACAATTTTTGCAACATAATCATTACACATACAATCATCTTCTTCTACAATGCCTACATCAACTGAAATTCATTGTTCATCAATCATCATCATAATAATATACATTCAAAACCAAATACCTTAACATTTCTTGTAACTGATTTGATATGAAATCCAAGTTTATTCTTATTTGTTTGTAAACACATTTCACTCAACACAAATTACTACAATCCACTGACCTTCATCATCCTTACAATAGGTACAATATTTACAATCCTTACAATACAATTACAATTCAATCATCCTTACAATACAATTATTTTTCAACATAAGGTTCTATTATTACAAAATTTATTCATTTTCTGTTATTTTTAAGCTACAAAAGGTGCAAAATTCATCGAATTTCTTGGTTTTTCTAATATTGATAAAATAATCTATTGACGAAATTGTGTTTCTTGCTGTTTTCTAAAATTTTACTGCTCTCAGGACCTGATTATAAGCCCATATGTTGCCCCGAAACTTGCATTACGCTCAGGAAAACAGTGATATTATATTGACAGTGTTTGACGTGTTTTGTCATGGTTGTATTCCAGTTTCTTACATAATACGAGTAGTTCGTTAATCACAAAATCTTTGCTCAAGAAGAACTTCGAATCCAACCAGACAGATCAACTTGTTTGACTTCCTATGATTCACGTCGTCTCTGTTCTTTGTCTCGTTTTTATTCACATCCAGATATTTCTCATAGTTTTTTCTCTACCTATTCATTTCGGTCGTCAAGTCTATTAATTTATCCTTCAGAGCCTCGCGAAGTAGGTCATATTTGAAGGCCAAATCGGTAATTACTTGATAGTCACAACTTGTTATGAAAAATAACGGTTCGTGAAATCATTGGGCTGATACTTGTTTTAATTAAAATACTCTTTAATGTAATGCTATTGTTGAGTAAATTCAGTTCGTTTCTAACTGCTCACTTTCATAAATTGCAACCACGTGCAACTTCACCTTGGAACCTCCTGTTCCTAACGCCATGCCTGTCCAATCAATTGCCAATATTCGGCATTTGGGTATTTAATGTCAGACAAATTAGTGAAACAATCGAAACAAATAATCCGGAAACAAGATTTTAATTTAACTGACAAATTAGTGAAAAAATCGAAACAGAAACAATCCGGAAACAAGATTTTAATTGTCATTTTTCTGTAAAATCTGAAGAGCCCATGATCGTTCCAAGTCGTTAAATTCGTTTTGAATTGCCAAAATTTAAAAACTGTGAGTATTTGTCTGATTATTCATTTACTGAGTCATACTGCACGATCGTAACATCGAATATCTGCATTTCTTAAACGATTACGATATCGATGCATCGATATTTAGTTTCGATTCGACGTCCGTCTCGATCGATGAGTCCGACGTTGTGTAACTTCTCATCAGACTACAGAAGGAAACGTGTTCGAGGAGGTGATGCAATTCGCTAATTCCTTTTGAAGGAACTCGTTGCTAAATTATCAACATCGCTGTTTGTTGATTCAGCAGGTCGTCGAAGGTCGATGAACTACTATAATAGAAATGGATTTGTAATATGGATATTCGTTGGGTGATTAACACGGGATCGGCTCCTTAGAACGTGAGAAATTGATGAGGATTAATACGTTTGCGCATGCGCCTTCTATTGATCCAATTGAAATGACATTTTTCGCGGGACCATTTAAGGCGTGAAAATTTCTACGAATTGGGGTAAAAACTGAGGACGTTACGCGTGTCGCAATGATTTCTTGTTTGCGCATGCGCAGTGTTAACCATGGATTCGATCGCGATTAAAATCCATGTAAGATTATTCCAATGTATCCACAAAATTTGAGCGAAATCGGACCAATCGATCGCGAGAAAATTTTAGGACTTTACGTTAGCGCATGCGCAAAAAAATGAACCGCGAGCGATGAAATTCATAGAGACTATGAAGGGCCTAACCCGGGTAATCCGTGAAATTTTCATCAAAACTGGATGGCAATTTTGGAAATTGAATGTGAGTGATGGATTCAATCATGATTAAATCCATGTGAGATTATTCCAATGTACCCACCAAATTCGAGTGAAATCGGACCATTCGATCACGAGAACACGAGATCAAAGATTTTACGTTTGCGCATGCGCGAAAAATGATCGGCGAGCGATGAAATTCATAGAGACTATGAAGGGCCCAACCCGGGTAATCCGTGGAATTTTCATCAAAATTGGATGGCAATTTTGGAAATTGAATGTGAGTGAAGGATTCGATCATGATTAAATCCATGTGAGATCATTCCAAAGTATTCACCAAATTTGATCGAAATCGGACCAATCGATGACGAGAACACGTTTCGAGGATTTTACGTTTGCGCATGTGCAAAAAATGATCCAAGAACGATGAAATTCATAGAAACTAAGTACGGCCTAATACGTGTAATTTGCATAAAAATTGAATGGAAATTTAGGAAATTTAATGTGAGTGATGGATTCAATCATGATTAAATCCATGTGAGTTCATTCCAACGTATCCACAAAATTTGAGCGAAATTGGATCATTCGATCACGAGATCCGAGGATATTGTTCCAACCAACGGTGGCCCAGGACAGGTCAAATATTTCAGCTGCGCAGACCCTTCTGCACACTCTCTTATTGAAAATTTTGGGACCTCAAATATGTGACCTGATCCTGAACCGCCGCTAGTTGGGACAAACCTTTGGACTAAAACCCCCGAAAACCCTATCAAATTTTATTCATATCGCCAAAATGATTGTACTTGGAATACCATCCTCTCTTTTGTGTTTAATGACGTGTCTCAAATTTCGGTTTTCTAAATCTTTTTAAAGAATAAGCACTCAAGAGGAACTTGGGTTTGAATCTTCTACTCATGCTCTTGTCGCAATTTTTTCTGAAAGCTGAAATATTTGATCTGAACCTTTTGACTGAAACCCTTCAAATTTTATCACGTGCACCAAAATGGTTGGCCCTGGAAATTCCTCCTTTCTTTTATGTTTATTGACATGTCTAAAATTTCGTTTTTTTTTTTTACCGTCAGTTTGTATGAAATAATGAATACACCGAATGTGATGAATTGAGTTTCAAAAGAGGTTTTTGCAGTTTCCTCTGATCAGACGACAATACAAATATTGGGTCGCAATAAACACTCGTTTTCGTTATTTCGGGCTCAGTCCGTCTGAGATGTTGAAAACCAATATTTGAAAACCGCGCCATTTGCATGTTGCAATCGTTAACTATAGCGAATTGTCATGGAAATTGGAGCCTTTCAGAGCTAAATAAAGATTGAGAAGAATGAAATGGCACAATGAAGCCGTCATGACAGAAATACAAACCTTGTCTGTTATATTCTCTGTCATTTCCCCAGTTAAAGTTAGGTAAAATTGAGGTTTTGAGGGAGAAGCTGATCAAAATAGGTGAAACACGTAGTTTTAGCACATTTTTGAGCTTTTCCGCTCTTAAATCTCCTTGAGGATTTTTTATGAAATTCGCACGATTCACTCTTTTATCAAGTAAAAACAACTTCTAATGCCCTTCACCTTCAGAAAAATGTTCTTAGGGCCGAAATCAGCGTTAAAACCCCTCATAAATATCAATTCTTCGGGCTTTTCACATGTGAGAAAAGTAGTGTGAAGCCTCGTGTTTTCATTCATACTTGGATTGAACAATTGACGCTAAGGGCGGGATTTGTGGAGGGTCCTCGAGTTTCGAGGGGACCATGAGATGGTCTTCGAGGATTCCCTAACCCGAACCCGTATTACAAATTTCGAGGAGACCATCTCAAGGTCTCCTTGAAACTCGAGGACTGTCTATAACTCCCGCCCTAAAATTGTTAGCTTTCCCTTCATCCTTAGTTCAGATTTTGATGCTCCAATGTTACCAATAAAAATGCAACACACTGATGTGAAAAATGGTTAAACTCTTCAGAATTAAATGGTTCAGAAAGAATGGTTAAACTATTCTAAAATTTATTATTACGAGGACAATATGGAATAATGAGGATCTATCATGGGAACCAATCAAATTGGCGTACAAGGGTCTTTATCTCAGATTATCAACCTACTCAGGAGTCAGGCGTTATTTTGTGTCATTAGGAGTGTTATTATCGTTAATTCGTGTTTGTTCAACCGTTTGAACTGTTACCATGTGGGGTCAAATTCGGCACACGCGGTTTGAACGTTGAAAACTAGTAGCAGAACGAGTTTTTAAAAAAATTGCTCATAAAATTGTCAATTGGGGGTCATTTCCTGGTGAATTACTTGTAAGGTGTCTTCGATAATAAGAAGGCGCTCGTTGAGTGGAAAATGAGCCAATTAACGTCAATTTTAGTTCGTTCAACCGTTCCTACTGTTGCCATGTGGGGTCAAATTCTGACGTTTGAAAAGGGTGGTTGCTATGGCAACTGGAACCAGATGCTGAGTAGGGGTCTAAATATGGCCCTACGCTTTCCACCTTCTCTTGTTGGTCTCGTAAATTAGTTACTAAGCGAGGTGAACCTTGAATTCGGTTCTTCGTTGACTCGATTTACCCCGTTGTTTGAAAATTATCTCTTAGAGAGAATAAAAGGTACCAATACATGCAGGGGATTCACTAAGGACTCTCACCCCACCCAATTTCCCCTAGGATCAATGTAGAAAATTCGTTCCAACGGCATTCTACATCATTTTTGACGTAGATTTCAGGGAAAATACTTGCAAATGACACAAACTTTGTTTTCTTGAATTGGAACCCCCCTTTTTTATTTCAGATTCGGATTCTACGTTAAATTTCATGAAAAAATGACCCCTCACTCGAGATTTTTGAGTGTGCAAAAACGTGCAGAATTACCTACGCCCACCTGAAAGCAAGAAATGTAGTTTTTTTGATGTAGTAAACTATCAAGTTATGGTACTTGGTTAATGTGATTTTTCACGCTGAATAACGTGGTGAATTGTCAAAAAAATTGAGCAATTCAGATTTTTTTTAATGAAAATTAGAAATAAGCTTGAATCGAAAAAATCGAAATCACCACGTTATTCACCGTGGAAAAACACGTATATGAGTCACTTCAGACAATATCTGGCCCTGGAATGGAGATAAAAAAATTTTAAAAAATTAAAATGTCAATAATATCAAAAGAAAGGATGAGTTCGTTAGCCAAAATTTTTGAAGTACTCCAAGGGGTCAAATTTTGAAAATTTAGAGGTTTCAGAGGAAATTTGACTCCAAAGGGTCAAATTTTGAAAATTTAGAGGTTCCATATTGGCTCATGTCATTTTCCCGGAATATTGTAGCTTATTGAGTTTGCTACTACTTCTAACACCATTATTTTTCGACTTTCTCCTGTGTACTCGCCAACATTCTATTTTAATGGTTATCGTATTACTGGTAAGCACATCAGATGATAGGATCCGCATACTGCAACCTGCAGCAAAAGGTTGCAATTTTTGTTTATGAGGTCTTGAAATTTGACTTCATAATCGCCACAACCACCATTTTAGATTAGTTATGTATGTAGGTACTTGAATATGGTGTAAAAAAGAGTAATATGTATCTGAAGATACAGCCTTTAAACCAAACCAACAAATAATTAGATCCAACTGAGGAGAGAGACTTTTTTAAATGCCCAAGCTTAAAACCCCAATAGAGCGTTCGAATGCGCGATTTATGCTGTTTAAACCCCAAAATCTAGGTTATTAAATGCCCTCGTGATAGTGGAATATGCATCGGAGGAAATCGCGCCTAGAAAAACAAAATAAAGTTGCAACACGTGAGAGTTGGCCACGTATCGGGTTTTGGAATTGACCGAGATACGGCGAGCTGCTAACCGGGCTGGGGGTGAATGCACCCTGGCAGGCAGGCTGGCCTCTCGCGGGGCTCCGCCTTTCTGTTGCCATCTAGAAGGTTTTGTTGCAGTCACTTCCATAATGAAGTAATCACTCGTACATCGTTTCAAAAAGTACCACAATTTCTATTACAAATGTATGAGATTGTGGATTTGACAATCAAATTCAAACAACCAGAGCCAATGGTTCTTCTATCGAACAACTTCAATCAATATTTTGAAAAACCTCTTAGCAGATCCGCCTTTCTGTTGCCATTCAGAAGGTTTCAGTCACTTCCATAATTAAGTAATCATTCGTAAATAATTTCAAAAAGTACCATAATTTCTAAGGAGAATTTTTAAGCTGTTACATAATTATGTGGATTTGACAATCAAATTCAAACCTCCAGAGCCAATGGTTCTTGTATCGAACAATATCAATAAATATATTGAAAAATCTCTGAACAGATCCGCCTTTCTGTTGCCATCCAGAAGGTTTTGTTGCAGTCACTTCCATAATGAAGTAATCACTCGCAAATCACTACAACAAAAACCATCATTTCTATCGAGAATTCATTGGCTGTTACATAAATGTGAATTTGACAATCAATTTCATACATCCAGAGCAGATGGTTCTTCTATCAAACAATTTCAATCAATATTTTGAAAAACCTCTAACAGATCCGACTTTCTGTTGCCATCCAGAAGGTTTACTTGCAGTCACTCCCATAATGAAGTAATCACTCGCAAATCACTTCAACAAAAATACCATAATAATTTCTATCGAGAATTTATCAGCTGTTACGTATGTGAATTTGACAATAAAATTCATACATCCAGAGCTGGTGGTTCTTCTATCGAACAATTTCAATCAATATTCGGACTTTCTGTTGCCATCCAGAAGGTTTTGTTGCAGTCACTTCCATAATGAAGTGATCACCTGTAAATCATTTCAAAAAGTACCATAATTTCTATCTAAAATTGATTTGCTGTTACGTATCTGAATTTGACAATTAAATCAAACATCCAGAGCAGATGGTTCTCCTATCAAACAATCTCAATCAATATTTTGAAAAATCTCTAACCGCCTTTCTGTTGCCACCGAGAAGGTTTTGTTGTAGTCACTTCCATGATAAAGTAATCACTCGTGAATAATTTCAACAAATACCATAATTTCTATCAAGAATTTATTAGCTGTTACGCATGTGAATTTGACAATCAAATTGAAATTTGAACAATCTCGATCAATGTTTTGAAAAACCCCTAACAGATCCGCCTTTCTGTTGCCATCCAGAAGGTTTTGTTGCGGTCACTTCCATAATGAAGTAATCACTCCAACAAATACCATAATTTATAACCAGAATTTTTAAGCTTTTAAACCAAAATTTAAATAGGTCTGTTTAACTAGTGGAGGGTACAGGTTGTATTCGAAAATCTTAGCTGCGCAGAAGCGTTTGCGCACAGTCTTATCAACCAATTGTGATGAATTGAAGGTTCTGCTCAGCTAAGCGAGTCTATCTCACTTTTGTTACCGAGTCCGAAAAATCGTTGGTAGAACATCCTCAACCGTGATGGATTATTTTGCTGATTTACTTGTAAGTTCGTTCAAAATGCCGCCTGATAAGATGATGAAACTGAATTGGCATTTCCAGAGTTGGAAAAAACTGGATCTCGTGAAAAGAAAAGAAAAAAAGATCCTCGTGGGCAGATGTAGAATGCTAAGATCGCCCACTTGTAATCATCCTGGGGAGACGTGTTCGTGACGCAACTCAGGACGAATGTTACGTTATCTGATACGTCCATGAGTCAGGGGTAAAAAAAACGCAAATTTATAGAGTTCTTCGGTGACATTTTAGATGGACTATAAATATAAAATCAATAAATACCTAGTTTTTTGGAAGTTGGTCGGGATTTAAAGAAAACGAGTGTTTTGACAGAGATTCTACGAGGTAGGTACTTTATCCTTCTGACAACCTCCCTTTGAAATGCTTCTTATTTATTTCGCCGTTCTTGATCTTTTCAAGACATTTAGCGAATTTTCGTTGAAAATGAAGCTATTGCAATGGCTTCAAAATTTAAATAATGCAAATTTTTGAAAATGGTCTTCGTAGAAAACCGTTTCAGACCATTCTAAAACGATTCCTGAAATTTGACGCTTTAATATGTATATATTATATATTTATATCACTCCAGACGATATCTGAAAATTTCAAAATGTCAATAATATCAAAAGAAAGGATGAGTTCGTTGACCAGAATTTTTTGAGTACTCCAGGGGTTCAAATTTTGAACATTTAGAGTCAAAAATCGCCTAAAAAACGTGTTTTTTGAGTTTTTGTGTGTAAATTACCATCTTAAACATAGGAACATATTGTTCCAATATCCCCCCATCTCTACAAAAATACCCTAAGAACCATATTATGGTATATTCGCAGTCAGCGTGAAATTTCTTAAAAGAATCACCCACCAAATCGGTTGAAATTATTCTTTGAAAATTCGCTCAGCAACTCGTGCTGCACGAATGGAACTTTTTGGTTGAATTTTGAAGAACTACCCAGTTGAGGTCAAAAAGCTGCATTCAGCTAAGATTCCTTCGACTGAATTTATACCAACTTTGAAGAACAATCAAATATGGGACCATGTGTTGCTGTAGGAGAACTTTTAAATAACATTCTACATTTTTCGTGTCTATAAAACAAATGTACCTACTAATTGAGTTTTCAAATAATTTATTTAACGTATTTTTTATCGATTTTTGTTGCAGAAGATGCGGATGCCGGCGTCCTACGCGACAAGACCAACGACGCAGGGAGGAAAGAGGCCAAGGAGGCGGCCAAGAAGAACAGGAGGCGGAAAAAAACTACCGCTAGTTTAGGCCCCACCTGCTTCCAAGGTACCTACATGATAATTTTATATTATAAATAATACATTTACGTGATATACAGGGTGATTCAGGACGGAAGCGAAAAAAAAAAAAAAAATGGGTGAAAGTAGACCCAAAATGGAGTAGAATGCCACCAACCGCACCTTCCTATCTCAATCCGTTCTCAAGATATGATTTTTTTAAAGTTTTTTTCAGAAAACCACGTTTTTTGCCATAAAAACCCACGTTTCTTCAAGCTGTCAAATCTCAGGAAAACTTGCAAATTTAATTTTCCACACTTCCGTGTAGGTATCGTAGTTATAGGTTCAAATGATTCGTACGTCATACCTTCATAGAGTAGGAATGATCGATGTTCACAAAGTAGGCATGTAAAGTGGGCGTTGTCACGGAGCGCCCTCGAAAGAAAGCATTTCGTTTTCTCTTTTGTACGCCCACAGAATTCGAAATGTACGAGTCTCTCCTCACTTGGAACACGTTAGTTCGTATTGTAAATTTTCCTATATTTTATTGGTAATATATTTATATATATATAAACTTAACTTCCGATGTTGCAGATATGTACCGACTGACTGGTGAAATTCTTGGATCCGGTGCCTACGCCTCAGTTCAGACCTGTGTTAGCACTCTCACAGACATGGAGTTCGCTGTGAAGGTATGCAAATATTCGGTATTATTACTCAGTGTAAAGTGAGAACAAGAAGAATTGTCAGGAAATTAATCACTTCCAGCATGACTAAATGAGCGAATTTTCAGAAAACTAAATCACCGCTGTAGATGGGTTCCCCTCGTGTAACATGACCAAATGAGCGAATTTTCAGAATACTAAATCACCTCTGTGTATAGAGTTCCACTCGTGTAGCATAACCAAATGAGCGAACTTTCAGAAAATTAATCACTTCCACTCATGTAGCATGACCATAGGAGCGAATGCCTGTAGTTGTGGGGGCCAAGGACCCGCGTAGTTCAGTTTTTCCCATTTTTCTCGGCCAATTTTTGGTTGATTTTGATGCGGTTTGCGGCATTTTTCTTGTTTTAGCGAATTTTTGAAGAAATTGCAATGGGTTCAATTTTAATGCAAATTTTGGAAAATCATCTTCTTGGAAATCCGTTTCAGAACCATTCTAAACCGATTCCTGAAATTTAACCCTTTATCCGACCGAGGAATCGAAATAAAAAACAAAAAAAATCAAAATGTCAATAATATCAAAAGAAAGGATGAGTTCGTTGGCCAGAATTTTTGGAGTACTCCAAGGGTACCAATTTTGAAAATTTATAGTCAAAAATCGCTAAAAACTCTTTTCTGAGGTTTTTTGTGTGAATTACCATCTTAAACATAGGAACATAATGGTATATTCGGAATCAGCGTGAAATTTTCTATGAGAATCACCCACCAAATCGGTTAAAATAATTCTTTGAAAATTCGCTCATCGACTTATGCTGCATGAATGGAACTTTTTTGATTCTCCAGGGGGATCAGCTATGTTTATTTTAAAATTCGAAATTTTGCATTTTGCTCACCCTTTAAATCAAATTGAAGTGGCATGAAGTCACCTCATCCCCCTGGATAGTAATTACATACTAAGAATGCCGCCAACTTCATCAATATCCGTTGAAAATGAGAAAAACTGCAACGCTAAAATGGTTAATGGAGGGGGGAGGTTATCCGTTTTGAAACTTACTGGTCATAAGTAGAAATAAGGTTATAGTAAGAGTTCTTATAACCCTTTGAGTAGCTGACAATTAAGGCATTTTTGAGGAAATTTTTGGGCTCCGTCCCTTGCCCCTGCTATCACAGGTCGGCAGGTACCTTTATCCGTCCCTCTAAATGTAATCCAAATGGACCCCAGTTACTGCTACTGATCCTGTTACGTCTTTCTGTTGGCTGAAATTATCGATATTTTTCTGTAACTATGGGAGTATAATTATGTAGGTGCTATAACAATGAAAGTCCTTTTTTCTTTCAAAAACTGTATTTTACTCTGAGGAGCTTTCGATCAACCCTCTTGCCATTTTCAACTCAACAGCAGGTAGAGAGTTGGTTCCTCCCAACAGAGCTCTCTCTGCTGTTGGGTTGAAAATGACAACCAGAGGGTTGATCGAAAGCTCCTCAGAGTAAAATACAGTTTTTAATACAAAAAACATCTGCCAAGTTGGGTGTGGCACATAGCTTCCTCGTATCCATAACATGATCGTATATATAATATATATATATAAATCATCAAAGGGATTATTAGTACCTGCACAATCCCTGAAAATTCCATCCAAATCGGATGAAAATTGTCGAAGTTATGAGAGCTCCACGTTTGCACATGCGCAGTGGGTACAACTGATCCGATCTTGATGAAACTCATAAGGCATTATCGAATGTCCGATCCTCAACTATCATCCAAATTTGAGCGAAATAGGACCATTAGGTTGCGAGAAATTGATGATTCGAGGATTCACGTTTACGAATGCGCGGAGGCAACCGTTGGTTGGCTGGTGATGAATTTCATAGGGGACCATCTAGGGCCTAACCCGCGTAATCCCTGAAAATTTCATCAAATTCGGATGTAAATTATGGAAGTTATGCGTGTGGCAAGGATTCCCGGACACACAGACAGACACGAAACCAAAATTGTTCTGGAAGGTCTAAAACATAAAGCGCAAGTTGAAATTTTGATTTTGGTGCCAAAAAATTTTTCACGTTTCAAAAGTGAAAACAATGCTTCCGCTACCTTGGTAGACTCGGAAGCAAAACAAGGATTTTTACTATCATAACACCTACATATTGTAACTTAAAAAAGTCCTGACAAAGAAAATTCGAGTATGGGAGTATAGCCTAAACACATTGTGTTCATATCAAAGTAACTAAGTTGGCTTCTTCATACAACCCTAAACGTAATCCAAACGGACCCCCGTGCTCGTGACACAACAGGAAATCCTGCTATAGGAAAATGCTCGAGCGAAGGCCCGGCCCGGTGGTGAAGCTTTACAAACCGGAACGAACTGGCAGCGAATGTCAATATTCATGAGGCAGAGGCAGCTCTACAGAACACAACAGCCCACTATCTAATCATATTCTCATTGTTTCGGTTTTAGAAAACGCACCTACATCCCTTCGGGTTCACACGATAATCCGGAGCAGGCCTGCCATGTTATTATCCTCTCTGGAACGTACGATGTTTTAATTGTCCTGTGAATTATTCGGCCGTGCATCGCTTTCTGATGATCAAATGGGAGGCATCGGGTTCGAAAGGGACTGATAGTCCTCAGTGATAGAATTATTAGGTAGTGAATGAAACAATGAGCGCGCTGCTCTTGAGAGGTCGATGTATCATGAGCAGAGACCTT
>JAEMON010000014.1:9338156-9349678 GCA_030264115.1 Lygus lineolaris | reverse complement strand
GCTTGCCCCCTGGCGAGGCGCGGAGCGCCGAGTTTTTTATTTCTTTATTTAAGTATACATTTATGTAATTTTTTTCTTTTTTTTTTCAAATCCTAATTGTGCAAAAACTTTTTTTTTTAAATCTTTATATCTAGCTGCGTTGTGCCACATGATGTTTTTTAAAATTTCCTTACATACCAATAGGGCCCTTGAGGCCTACATGTAAAAGTAAATAAATTTTCTTTCTTTCTTTCAAATAGTTGGCGAGTCATCTGAGTGAATCCACTTGAAAAAAAAATCGAAATAATTAAAAGGTTCGTTTGTTGGGTTTGCTAATTTTGTGTAGATTGGGAGGTTGTGAGGGGAGAAATAAAGTGGCACTTCTCGTTGTTCACTGGTTTTATCGACCAATCGTCGAGTTTGCTAAGCGCTTTCGCCCTCAAGGGGCCTCATCAGATCTCAAGTTATGTGTTTTCCTGTCTCTCTCTTCCACCACTGCTGAGTATTTCGTTACTGGTTTTAGGGAACTCTCCCGAGGTCTTTTTCTTTTTGGGTTTTTTAAGTTTTTTTTTCATGGGTTTGGGGGCCTTCATTTAGTCAGCTTGTCAGCTACTTTAGGGTACTTCTCCTTGGACGCAATTTGATTGCTCTGGTATCTTCAGCTTACACTCCAACTTGGGTAGGTGGACTTATCATTCAATGGGGCTTAGAATTTAAGTAATAAAGCAATGAAGGAGAGTTAAATTGCCTGACTACGGTTGGACCGACGATTGGTTTGGTCGATAAAACCAGTGAACAACGAGAAGTGCCATTTTACTTCTCCTCTCAGAACCTCCCAATCTAATAATTAAAAGTAATAGGTCTGATAAATGTCCAGATGAGGTGATTTCGAATCATAATTTAACCATTAATAGTTTTATTTCTAAAAAGCTTGGTTTTCCCCTCTCCATAATGTTACCCCTCGCCGTTGTTTGAGCTCCCTTTCACTTTGTCCTTGATTTGCATTGGTTATTACTCCCAGCCCCTTTCACTTCTCTCAGCCTACAAAATTCAAGTTCCCTTCCAACCCTTTCACTTTATCTGCACCTGATTGGGTATTCCTCCAGCCCTTTCACTTTTCACGACCAATAGGATAAGTTTTAAGTTCCGTTTCTCCTGTGACTGTATAAGCTGTGCTCTGCTCTTGTTTGTAATGTACTGATGACGTACCTACTGATGATTTAATTTTGTCACTATTTTAGTGGAAATAGACAACGTTTTCATTGACTCCGGCTTCTTTTTATTTTAGTTATTTTTGTTTATTGTTATTCTTTTAGCGAATTTTCTAAGAAAATGAAGCTATTGCAATGGCTTCAAAATTTTAGTAATGCAAATTTTTGAACATTTTTTCCAATCAAATACATCAAATAATATCAAACATCAATAATAACAAAAGAAAGGATAATCAGCCAAAGATGGTTTGCATCAATTTTGGGTTTAATAAAAACATAGTTTTCTATCACAGATTTGAGATTCCGGGAAATTTCTAAATTGCCACATGCTGGTTTCCTTACAGAGCCCCAACTGCCCGAAATAAGGTTTTTCCAGACAAAAACATGGTTTCTTCCATTTTTAGTATTTACCTACAATATAATATTGAAAAAAATCCTTGATTGCGGTATATTTGAAAAACATCGAAAATTAACGTGTTTGACCATTGCAATCGCCCAAAATTGTATTAGTACAGAAGAAAAGTAGAAGACCTGAGAATTCTGCGTCGAATGAGACCAACGCGAGCTCATCAACACCGTGCCCATGATTTTCGGCGATTTTTCAAAGTTTTCTCAAAGTTACTGTTTTACTGAAAAAGTGGTTTACGCGGAAAACTTCCAAACCCGTAAGATTTGGGTTATAAATAAGTTTTTTCTTTAAATTCTCCTATCAAGCGAGAGTGAACAAGGTTTGTCGTAGGAGGATCGAGCATTAGAAGGCTACGTGACCAATCTTGACAGCCGAATATCAGCAGGCTTCGTCTCATTAAACCAAAATCACGGTTTTCTCTCCTGCGACACAAACTGAGTCGAATTCTAATATTATGGCGAAGGAACAACGTAACTTTTATCACCTACAGTACACCTACTCTAAAACATCATAAATAGCCTTTTTATTAGGTAATATTATTAATAGTATTATTGAACTACTTTTTCGGGTTTACCTACCCGAAGGTGAGGAAAGTAGTGTGAAACCCTCCTGTTAAAAGGTATGTTTCTACTAGCGGTGGTGCAGGTAGTATTTGAGCTGCGCTGAACCTTCTGGGCAAACAAACTCTTCTGAATAATATTCAATTCGAATACCTATTTCATGTCTGTTTCAACTGGTTTGTGGGCAACTTACCCTACTGATAGTACTGATAAGAAATGGACTTGAACTTTAGAGTTCACTTAGTTGATCAGTTATATTGTAGATACCATCCATGGAACTACCTCGAAATGAGCTTCAGGACAGCTGGATCAAAAATTGAACTGTCAGGTCAGCTGGATCGATAATTGAATTATCAGGTCGGCTGGATCGAAATTTGAACTCTCAGGTCAGCTGGGCCGAAAATTGAGCACCCAGATCAGCTGGATCAAAAAAATTGAACTCATAGATCAGCTGGATCGAAAATTGAACTCAGGTCAGCTGGATCCAAAATTGAGCTCCCAGGTCAACTGGATCGAAAATTGAGCTCTCAAATCAGCTGGATAGAAAGTTGAACTCCCTGGTCAGCTGGATCGAAAAATGAGCTCCTAGATCACCAAAGAATTGACTCCGACCCGTCACGACCCTATGGATATTATCGAACAACGTCCGTTCGCTTCGCTCTCCAGAAATCATCTTTATGACTCACTCAGCTCATCGGTGATGCTGTAGAACCCATCCTTGGAACCTACTGATCACAATGGCAGACATTTGCTTTTACAGAATACTGATCAGTGATCACAGACAGACTTCTCGACTTATATATCATTATGACCCATATCCCTCTTGCCATATTCTCTAATTTATTCGAAAAGATTCTGCATAAACGGCTAATGAAAATAGTGGAAGATTGCAATCTGGTACCTACTTCCTGCTCACCGATCAAGTGCACCAGTTCACGAACATTACTGGGGAATGCAGTAGAGGAACGAAAAGTTTGCTCAGCCATCTTTCTAGATGTTACGCCAGCATTCGACAAGGTGTGGCATGAAGGACTAAACCACAAGCTCAGAAAAATGCTTCCAGCGCAGCATGCGGAACTGCTGGAGTCTTACTTAACTGACAGATACTTCCGGATCAAACAAGATGACACCTACTCTGAAGCCAAGAAGATCCAAACTGGAGTTCCACAAGGAAGCGTACTTGGTCCGCTCTTGTATGTACTGTACACCAGCGATCTGCCTGAAAGAGAAGAAAATACCACAGCTACATTTGCTGATGACATTGCCATCTTGGCTGTTGGTAATGACAATCAGAATCAATCTCCAAACTGCGCCGATCAATTTGCCGCCAACAAAACTAGACAGCGAAGTGGAGAATCAAAACGAACGAGGCTAAATTGGTACACGTTGATTTCATCAACAAGAGAATCGACTATATACGGGTACACCTCAACAGCAAAGTATTTCCACAAGCCAATGAAGCCAAATATCTGGGTATGACCCTGGACGCAAAGCTGCGCCTGAAGGCGCACGTCAAAAAAGAAGGAAGAACTTGTGCTCAGATTCAGAAAGATGTACTGGCTAATGGGTCAACGCTGAAAATGTCGATTCAGAACAAGCTAACGCTGATCAATCAAGTCCTCAAACCAGTACGGACTTATGGATGGCAGTTATGGGGCTGCACTGCTCGAAGTAACCGTGATATACAACGGTTCCAAAATAATGTACTGAGATGCTGTGTAGATGAATGCCAGTACACCAGAAACGTCCTACTGCACATTGAGCTGCAAGTCGATCCAGTCAATGAAATCATCAAGAAACGGGCTATCGCCCATCATCAGCGGCTAAAGGGTCACATCAACGAGGAAGCTGTCCGTCTCCTTGAAGTCGATGACCTACTCCGCAGACTCAAAAGAAGGAAGACCCACGAATTGGTTCAGTAAATGATATTTGTGAGTTGAGGAGTTGGAAAAATCAGTAATTCCCCGAGTGCATTAAATAGAGCGCTACGTTCAAATAAGCATGTTCACAATTAATTATGTTCAAATAAAAAAAGATAATACCTACCTAAGTGAAGTATCTTAGTTTTATTTGTAATTCAAATAATCATAACATTTATGTTACTCAGAACAAAATTGCTAAGTGTAAATTTGGTGCTATAAAATTGTTACAAAACAATATATGTATTATTATATTATATTTACACAGTGAGGCTGACTTATTTGTCTTCACAGTATCCCGAAATAAACTGGTTATCATTAATAATAAGGTAAAATCGTAGGTAGGTATACCTACCTTCCTACAATGAAAGAATGCGTCCGCTACGTTGGAAGAATTACGATAAAATTGGCAATAATTTAGTTTAGGACCTGCATGTATGAATGAGGTGTCACTATGAATGAGGTGTAACTTCGGATAGATAATAATCTGACGAAAACGGCCCTTACATATCCAAAATGGTGCATGAATCTCAACAATATCAAAAGGACGATTTCGATTTCTGTTGGTTGAACTTGAGAACAGGTACCTGAGGCTTATGAATCGATACTACTTGATACCCACCCAACTCTCAAGACTGATGACCCGGAACGCTTACACCGGGGACCCTTATTTTAGGACGTGCCCGCGAAAGCGGAAATAAGCTGCTGACATCAGCAAGACTCACGAGGGGAGAGTCTACCGCTGATATCATTATTTCTCCTGTCCTTTCAAAATGCCCTTCGAGCTCGGAAGTTCCCTCGTGTCCCATTTAGGCTCGACTATTGCAGACAAGGGTCATGGGAGTATAAGCCCAAAATGTACTCAAAAATGCCCAACTGTCGGCTAACAAAGAGTTTATTGGAACTCTTACTGTAACATTATTACTGCTTAGGACCAATAAGTGTAAAAACCGAATTACCGCCATCTCTCCTCAACATTTTATCAAGGCACAGTTTTTCCCATTTTTCTCAACCAATCATAATCATAATCATTTTTTTTTTTTTTTTTTTAAAGATAATGGCTTGAAAGAAACAACAGTGAAGTCGTAGGTCAAAAATAGTACTTATTATGTAATTTTATAAAATGTATTGAAATATTTATTATTGTCCTATGACGGGAAAGTGACGTTGAAAAGAGAGTTGTCTGTCATTGGCGAAACCGAAACCCGCCCAAGATGCCAACTGAACAAAACGAAACACAAAGCCTATCACTGTTCAGGCTCCTGATTTGTGAGAATAGCATTTACTTGATTAATTAATCGATTGAATTGATTAATATTAATTATTTTTCAATTACCTAATTATTTAAATTATGTATTCCTGTTCTCACTGCTCTCGAAGCGATCTCATTATTTTTCTGTTCAGTTATTTTAGTGTGACATAGGAAAGGGTTTCTCAAGAGCCTTCGAAATTCCGCCTGTTATTCAAACAGCTGAGATTTTATTTCAAGTTTTCTTCACACCAGAACTTTGTAGGTGTAATAAACTACCCAATATTATACTTGATTTTAACATGTTTATCCACGCTGAGTAACTGGGGGATGTTTTTTTAAATTTGGATCATCCAATCAAAATGAATCGAAAATTCCAGAAATATCACAAAAGTTTGAAAAAATGGAAATTATGAGGCATGAATCGGGAAAATGATTATTACTGCGTTATACAGCCTCAAATTTAAAATAAATTATTGATTATTGGTTAATATCATGTATTTGGTCTACACCTGGGCCTTTGGTTTTTTTTTTTGGTATACACCTATAAAAATCGATTTTTTGCGTTATGTTCACATTTTGAGCGTATTTTGTGCTCGTTATCGTGTGTTATCGTTTGTGCTCAAAAATGTCGAGTAACGGGTAATTTTCTCATGAAATTTTGCGTAGAATCCGAATTTGTAATAAAAAAGTCCCATTCATGCAGCATGAGTTGATGAGCGAATTTTCGAAGAATGATTTTAACCGATTAGGAGGGTGATTCTTATAGGAAATTTCAAGCTGATTCCGAATATACCATAAATTGTATGTACCAATGTATGATGATCTCGACCACTTCAAATTAAACTATGTTTTGGGGGATCTTGAGGGTTGGTCCGAATTGAGAAAACTCCTTTACGCCGACGTTTCAAACAATTTATTGTTCATCTTCAGGGCTGTAAGAACCCCAAAGAGATTAGCTGGGTACAATACATTATAATATTTGTACATTATTATTATTAGTACATACATTATCATATTTGTATAATACATTATAATATTTTTCTTAATTCGGACCAACCCTCAAGATCCCCCAAAACATAGTATATATTGTATGTTCCTATGTTTGAGATGGTATTTCACACCAAAAACCTCAAAAACACGGTTTTTAGGGGTTATTACTCTAAATTTTCAAAATTTGACACCTTTGAGTACTAAAAAAATTCTGGCCCACGAACTCATCCTTTCTTTTGATATTATTGACATTTTGAATTTTTTTGTGGATTTTTTATCTCGATTCCAGGGTCGGATATTGTCTGGAGTTACCTTAAATACAATATGAACGAGTAGAGAAGAGTCCTAGAGTTTCTGGAATCGTTTTAGAAAGGTCTGTGAAACGGATTTCCATGAAAAAAAAGCTCAACAATTTGCATTACTAAAATTTTGAAGCCATTGCAATAGCTTTATTTTCTTCGAAAATTCGCTAAAACGAATTACTGAAACAAGTAGGAAATAACATCGACAAGGTCGATAGTGAAATGGTAGGTATTAGGTAGTCTGCTAGTAGTAAAATGCTTGTTAGTTCACTGGCTCGTTGAAATTTCACCATTTCAAGTCACGGTTCGTGACTAGGACTTCCAGGATGCCTGTTTAGTATCTGCTTTAAAGTCAGATACCCCCCCCCCCCCCTTAAATCTCTCCCCTTTTACCACCATCTTTCTCTATTCAAACCCACATGACTCCAGGTGTCATCTGATCGTTCGTGCAGTAACTCGTGAATCCCCTTTTATGACACTGTTTAAAACCGATTATTTACCCACAGTTTCGACAAATAATAATATTAATTGATATAATGAGGTATTTGTGATTAACATACATTTGACGTAGTGATTTGTCTATCGTTCTCTCCGTTACTCTGCGGTTGTGGCGAAGTCGGTGTTAACGAAGGTTGAACTCCTAGTTAGGTAAGTTTGTCTGAAAATGCGGTAAAATTTAATCCATTATTTTAATCGCTTTTGCGATTCACACATTTCTGAAAACAATTTTATTCTTGTTTGTATCCTTGAATTTGGCCATTTTCCTTGTACCGTGAAAATTGTACGAAATTATTGTTCCTATTTTGACGAAATTATCAGGGATTGTGCGAGTTGGCCCCTAGACGGTCTCCTGAATGAATTGCATTACCGTCGAACCAATGGTAAGGTCTGTGCATGCCCAAAAATGATTTTCCGTAAACACCGTTTTCTGAGTTCCTAATGCACCGAATTTGCTCACATTCGGTGGGTAGTTGGAGGCTAGCCCTAAGACGATTTCCTGAGAATTTCTTTGCGATTGGATCAGTAATGGTTACTGCGCATCTCTTCATATTTTTGACATTTTCATCTCTTAGCTTTGGCACATAAACTCGAAATTGGCTATGGCGGAAAAACTCGAAAATCCGATAAGCAAAGCAGTTGTTAGCCAGGAAATATTTTAGCGAATTTTCGAAGAAAATAATGAAGCTACTGCAATGGCTTCATTATCATTCATTAAATTTTAGTAATGAAAATTTTGAAATATCATGAGAAAGGATGAGTTCGTTGCGCCCTTAAATTAGCGTTGGACCATTTTCATTACTAAACTTTTCATTAGGTACTTCTTTATTGTACACTCAGAATAATTTTAGCAAATTTTCGAGGAAAATTCAGCTATTGCAATGTCTTCAAAATTTGTCGGTAGGTTGGGGTGAGGGTGAGGATATGATACGGCTGTCCTCAGTTTTCCATTTCTTTATTGCCTAGTGCTTTCGCAAATCTGCATCTTCAGGGCATCAATTTATAGGTAATTGTGCATGTACCTACTTGTAATCGCTACATTCGTCTTTCATGTTTTTTCTGCTTAAAATATCAGGTCCCTCCTCGGCCATTCTGGGTATTTTTGTGGGTCCCTACTCACATGTTTATCTACAAGTTAATAGTTCCTCATTTTCCCTTTCCTTGCTTCTTACATGTAACTCGAATGCGTAATATCTCGGTAGCCTTTTTAAATTGTTGCTTGTGGGCATAAGTCTTGGTTCCATTAGTTGTGGGCTTGAGGGATGTTGTAGAAGGCATCACTACCACAAGATGTTAAAGATTTAAAAAGAGGAAGAAAGGAGGGCAGTCATGTAGCTACATTTAAAAATTTTCTCTATGGAAAATTAAAAGAATAAATATAAAAATGTCACTCCATAGTTTCGCCACAGGACAGTGTTGTTTAGAAAAAATGCCGTGCTCGATTCCAAAGGTTCATTATTGAGAATAATAAACCAAAAAAAAAGAGTTCCATTCATGCAGCATGAGTTGAAAAGCGAGTTTTCAAAAACTCGGCGCTCCGCGCCTCGCCCCTACTTTGAGCCTTTGGCTAACATCACAATTCATGAATAATGTTTTCTTCTTTGCGTTCATCTTTATCACATTCCTCTTTGTGCTCCTCTTTATCACATTCCTCTTTGTGCTCATCTTTATCACATTCCTCTATGTGCTCATCTTCGTGACATAATTTCGTGACACTTCATATCCTTTCGTGATAATTCACATATTATCACATATCCTTCGTGACACTTTTCGACTCTGGTAGGCCACCGCAAAAACATTATTCATGTTAAAATAATTGTAACCGATTTGGTGAGTGATTCTTAAAGGAAATTTCACGCTGATTCCGAATATACCACATTTATGTTCCGATGTTTAGGATGGTATTTTACACCAAAAACCTCAAAAAACACGTTTTCTGGCGATTTTTGACTCATAATTTCCAAACTTTGACCCCTTGGAGTACTCCGAAAATTCTGGCCAACGAACTCATTCTTTCTTTTAATATTATTGACATTTTAATTTTTTTGGATTTTTTTATCTCGATTCCAGGGTCAGGCACCGTCTGGAGTGACACATAAAGATATAAATATCCATATGAAAAAGTGTTACATTTCAGGAATCGTTTTAGAATGGTCTGAAACGGATTTCCATGAAGACAATTTTGAAAAATTTTCACTACTAAAATATTGAAGCCATTGCAATAGCTTCTTCATTTTCTTCGAAAATTCGCTAAGAAAAGAGGGTATTCTTGATCTTGTTGTTATTTTTAATTTTTGAAAAGTATCAACACGATCGTGAACTTGTTTTCCGAATCATCGAAGCTATGCCATTGGAAGTAAGTACATACACAACTGCCAGATTTTTCTTCTATTTTGGCATGAATATATTTTTTCTTATGGCTATATTTCAGCAATATTCATGTGACAATGAATCAGCATAAAGATTTGATCCTACATGGTTTTTTTTTCTTTTTCAAAGGCTGAAAGTAGGACAAATCCACAGAGTTAAGAAAGTAGGGAGGACGGTAGGACATAGTGTGAAAAGTAGGACATGTCCTACTAAATCAGGACATTATGGTAACCCTGACTCTGAAGAAGTTGACTCCAACGGCTCGAAAAGATGGTCCCTTTCAACCCATTTTCTGGGCAAACCAGCCGTAATTTCAAGCTGAAAATTGGCACGAGGGGGTTTTGAAAGGCGCTGAATTAGATTTTGTTGTTCAACATGCGAAATTCTTACGTCAAATCATTGTTTAATTAGGTTATTACGATTGCAATAACCTTCCAAAAAATGTTTCATGCTGTCATGACTGGAACTGCGGGGTAAAGTCCAATGAATACCGTGTTGAACGAGCGAACGCCCGCCTTGCCGAGAAAGTATCGTGGTGGGGTTTATTAGGGTCGGAGGTTCTCCATTCTGACGGTAGGAACGCTGGGGTGTCAACCCGGATATCCAACAAGGAAGAGTAGGTACTGTAACTACCACCTTGAGGGCCGAAGTTAGCCAAATAACGTTCAAAAAGTTCCATTCATGCATCATGAGTTGATGACCGAATTTTCAAAGAATAATTTTAACCGATTTGATGGGTGATTCTCATAGGAAATTTCAAGCTGATTCCGAATATACCATATGTTCCTATGTTTAAGATGGTATTTTACACCAAAAACCTAAAAAAACAGGTTTTTATGCGATTTTTGACACTAAATTTTCAAAACTTGACCCCTTGGAGTACTTCGAAAACTCTGGCCAACGAACTCATCCTTCTTTTGATATTATCGACATTTTGAAATTTTTTACAATTTTTAGCTCGATTCCTCGGTCAGATATCGTCTGGAGTGACACAATACATATAGGAAAACATAGGACATAAATATAATACACATGAAAAAGTGTTGTATTTCAGGAATCGTTTTAGAATGGTCTAAAACGGATTTCCATTAAGAAAATGTTCAAAAATTTGCATTACCGAAATTTTGAAGCCATTGCAATAGCATCATTTTGCATCATTTCGGATCATTTTGCATTATTTCCCATCATTTTGCATAATTTCCCATCATTTCCCATCATTCGTCTAAAATCTAAAAAATCATGGTCTAAAACGGATTTCCATTAAGAAAATGTTCAAAAATTTGTATTTTTCGCTAAAATAGAGCGAAATGCATCAAGTTTTCTACACTAACTCGAGAAATATAAATCATTTTGTATGCTGCGTACAAATAATTTTTGCTAGGAATTTCCCCGCAAATGCCATTCAAGATTTTGCTTCCTCATAACTAGGGTAGGGGCACCAGTTACAGGCAGTTCTAAGGAAAAACTCCCGATTTTCTTCAATGCTGCCGTATAATTACCTATTAATTTGAAACTTATCCCGTGGACCTTTAGGATCTCCTTTTGATAGACTGAATTTCGGATTTCTGAAAACCAGCTTCCTTATTATAGCAACTTAAGTTTTTCGAAAGGCTCTTTCTGACCCTGTGACGGACACCCTGAAAATCGAAATTGCCAATAACAGAAAGGTAACACACGGATAGACACGTCTATTACTGGTCCCTCTAACCTGTCTGTAATAGGAACGTAATATAAAAACTTCTTGATTGAACTAGAAAATTACATTGTGCCGTTCAAATTTGGCAGATATAATAGGCAAAAAAACGTTGCTTTTTCGACCCAAGGCACTTGTAACTCGAGTAACATAGTCTTGTGACTAAAGTAAGTAACAACGTCTTGTGATTATCAACTAATAATTATTAATTTGATTATTAATTCAATTAATTAACATATTCCATAATTATACATATTTCAAACATATAATATATTATATCATATCTTATTATATTATGTATTAGGAAGTCAAGTTTTGGTCTTCATAATATCTCCAGTT
>JAEMON010000014.1:9320848-9337156 GCA_030264115.1 Lygus lineolaris | reverse complement strand
AAAATGTTCAAAAATTGGCATTACTAAAATTTTGAAGCCATTTTCTTCGAAATTCGCTAAAATGCGCACAAAATTCGAAAAATTGTAATTCAATTCATGTGCGCAAAAACGTCTTATTTGAATTCTTCGGAAATTCGTTAAAATTCGCTGAACCTTTTATTGTACGTAGACATGGCTGACCATTATGTCTTCAGCGAATAACATTTTTAGGTAATTCAATAGTAAATGATTACCTACAAAAAATGTTTTCTCAAAGACTTAGAACTCAAGTGAGAGGCATGTGAGTTGAAAAGGGGGGTGAGGGGGGGGATCAATGAAAAGTAGGTACCTACCAATTGTAGAATCTGAAGAGGTAAGTTAGGTAAATCTAAATTAATAACAGTGTCACGTAACGCTTTAGAAATGAATTTTTAATAGGATCTTTGTAGATGGGTGATCTATATATATATAGAAAATAATGAACCGTTGTGTAATAATTTGAAGTGGTTTCGGTTGAGTTCTAGAAATTTTGTTTCAGACCGATCGGAATAGGTACTTTCCCTTTAACCTTTTGGCCTAGTAAGGAAAGTAATACACTATTTTGGTCATCCTTGCTCTGTACAGACGACTAGACTACTATTCGCCACGTTCGAGATAACCAAGATACAGATAGTCAGACGAGTTGCCAAACCGACTTCCTTCCATTGTTATCACTTATCACTTATCAACCCCTCGTTCGTGTGACTTCCATCCGACAGTCTTAATTTTTTTTTCTGTTGTCGAACCACCACTTTCACTCGGTATTCACTAAGCAGAACCGCGTTATCGGCGTCCGTGCGGTGCGTTGATTAGTCGGAAAAGCAGTGGTGGGGAGTCACACCGAGCCAATGCCCCTTCAATTTAGTCATGATCCGACATGCGTCTGTGCATCATATGCCAAGGTAAAATTTTGAAACTGTAGGTATGATTTTAATATATTAGCGAATTTTCGAAGAAAATGAAGCTATTGCAATGGCTTCAAAATTTTTGTAATGCAAATTTTTGACAATTTTCTTCATGGAAATCCGTTTCAGACCATTGTAAAACGATTCCTGAAACTTAACACTTTTTCATATGTATATATTTATGTGTCACTCCAGACGATATCTTCCCGTGGGATCGAGATAAAAAATCCAAAAAAATTTAAAATGTCGATAATATCAAAAGAAAGGATGAGTTCGTTGGCCAGAATTTTTGGAGTACTCCAAGGGGCCAAATTTTGAAAATTTAGAGTCAAAAATCGCCAAAAAACGTGTTTTTTGAGGTTTTTGGTGGAAATTACTATCTTAAACATAGGAATATATGGTATATTCGGAATCAGCGTGAAATTTCCTATAAGAATCACCCACCAAATCGGTTAAAATTATTCTTTGAAAATTCGCTCACAACCACCTCATGCTGCATGAATGGAACTTTTTCATAATATATTGTGTGAACTTTTAGGAGATTGATTGTTGACACGTTTTATCAAAATTTCGAAGAAAATTCAGCTATAAGCTCCAAAATGTTAGTTAAAATTTTAAAAATGTTCTCCATGGAAATCCGTTTCTGACCGTTCTAAAATGATCCCTGAAGTTTAACCTTTTTTCATCATATGTATCTATATCTATATATTAATCTCTAATATTTTAAAAACATAAACACGGCGGACTCACTTTGTCTGAACGTTTCGATCGTTCGATCTTCTTCGGCAGACTCATATAATTATATCTCTATAAATGTGTCACTCCAGACGATATCTGACCCTGGAATCATTCTAAAAATTCCGAAAAAATTTCAAAATGTCAATAGGTAATAAAAAAGAAAGGATGATTTCGTTGGCCAGAATTTTCGGAGCACTCCAAAGGGACAAATTTTGAAAAATAAGAGACAAAAAACGTGTTTTTGGTGTAAATCACCATCTTAAACATGGGAACATATTAATACTTCCTATAGGATCCTGTTAAATAGGAATCACCAATCAAATCGGTTAAAACGATTATTTGAAAATTCGCTCATCAACTCTTGCTGCATGAATGGAACTTTTTTGTCTACGAAATTGGTATAGGTACACATCAAAGCTGATAGTACCTATACACAAAAAAGTGTATAATTTCAAAAAGTGTAATTCTAACCGATTTGGTGGGTTATTCTTATGGGAAATTTCACGCTGACTCCTTAATATACCATATTTATGTTACACCAAAAGCCTCAACAACAAAAAAAGTTTTTTCTAGCAATTTCTGACTCTACATTTTCAAAATTTGACCCTTTGGAGTACTCCACAAATGGGAAATTTTTTGAGGGTTTTTTTTAGGGGAAAATGAAAAAAAGGCGACAGGGGAAAAATACACACATTTTACACAAAATTCACATAATATGACCATGTGAACTAATAAACAGAGGAGGAAATGAATAAGTTTTAGAATGCGTGGAAGATGTATGAATGTTTTTGTCGTCCTGTGCTTGTGCAATAACATTGTTAACAATTAACCACGAGAGAAGGAGTACTAAAATTCGCTCATTCACTCGCTTCTTATGAAAATTCGCTCATTCACTCGCTTCTTATGAAAATGTTGCATGACTGGGAATTTAGGGTTTTTTGGAGGGAGTTTTATTACATTCCAGGGGGGGGTCAGGTTTCAGCGAATTTTCGAAGAGAATTAAGCTATTGCAATGGCATGCAAATTTTAGTAATGCAAATTTATACATTCATGGATATACGTATGTGTCACTCCAGACGATATCTGACCCTGGAATCGAGATAAAAAATCCAAAAAATTTTGAAAATGTGTAGTCAAAAATCGCTAAAAAACGTGTTTGTTGAGTTTTTTGGTGTAAATTTAAACATAAGAACATAAATATAGTACATATATCAGCGTGAAATTTCTATAAGAATCACCCACCAAATCGGTTGAAATTATTCTTTGAAAATTCGCTCAATCATTCATCAACTCATGCATGAATGGAACTTTTTTTCTACAGCTGAGGGGGTTTTGGTGGATATCGTTTGGCAACACATAGTCATGTAGGTATTATTCATATTATTCGCATACTTTTTGGCGAAAAAAAAAGTCTTCCACGTGGGTGTAGCACATAGCTTCATTTTTGTGAAGGGAAAGTAAAGCAATCTCCCTCAAAAAAAATCTCTGGGTCAACCGAGATAAGGGCTCTTTTCAATGGACGTATGATATGAAATGGGGACTTCTGACTGAGAAGTAGGTACTCGTAATTAGTCGGGAGGAGGTCAGATTAAAATCAAACTACCTGCTGGGGAATGCATTCTACGACGAAGGCTTGAAAAAAAAAAAAAAAAAAAGCTCAAACAGTGACTTTGTGCTTCGAGCTTCAAAGGCATCAATTGTGTGAGGGAATTCCTCTTTGGAGGATGACAGGAGTGGAACGAGCGGACCTCGCCATCTGCCGGCAGACAATGGTCGATTCCAATCTCCGTCGAGAGCCCACTCCAATCATGGAGTAGACTCGCAGACTTCTACATCTCTACTCTGTGATAAAGGTGTTTTCAACCTGTAGACAGGAGCGTTGAGTAAAAGCGTTGTCATAGTGTTGTCACTAGAAGAAAAAACGTCTGTCAAGTTGAGTGGGCAGTATAGCTCCCTCATTTTAGCGAATTTTCGAAGGAAATTAAGCTATTGCAATGGCTTCAAAATTTAAATACTTAATGCGAATTTTTGAAAATTTTCTTCATGTAAATCCGTTTCAGACCATTCTAAAACGATTCCAGAAATTCAACACTTTTATACATATAAATATAAATAAATTTGTCATACCAGACAATATCTGACCGAGGATTCGAGCTAAAAATCTGAAAAAATTTCTAAATGTCAATAATATCAAAAGAAAGGATGAGTTCGTTGGCTAGAATTTATTATTTTAATTATTTTAATATGGAAAAAATTTTAATGGGGGGGGGGTCTTAATGCCCCCAAAGAAAGGGGGAAATTTTTTTAAAAATTGAGTGTTTAAAATGGCATTTGTAGCCTATTTGGGCTCTTAAAAATGTTCGTAAAACACATTATTTTAATATGGAAACATGTGTATAGGCGTTGATTTATAAATATGTTTCGTCTAGGAGGATGGATCACTTTGGTACAAGTTTAAAAATGTATAAACAAGCATTAGAGGCATCCACATCCAATAATAATCCAATTTTGAGTATTTTATTACATTGTTGGCCGAGCCACTAAGTTATTATTTTTCGGATGCTGGGGGGGCTTCAGCCCCCTAAGCCCCCCCCCCCCCCCCCCCCCCCCAGTGGGTGCGCCCCTGACTCCAAGGGGTCAAATTTTGAAAATTTAGAGCCAATAATCGCTAAAAAACGCGTTATTTGAGGTTTTTGGTGTGAATTACCATCTTAAACATAGGGAGGTATGGTATATTCAGAATCAGCGTGACATTTTCTATACGAATCAACAACAAAATCGGTTAAAATCATTCTTCGAAAATTCGCTCATCAACTCACGCTGCATGAATGGGACTTTTTTGTGACATGGACGTATAGATTCAGTCAGTGAACATTTCAGCGATGGTAGAATAGTTCCGGAGCTATCCCTATGACAACAAATTTAATATTTGCGCTTGCGCAGTAGCTATTACAGATCCAACCGTGATAAAATTCATAGGTTTTGAGTCAGCCTCCAACTACCCTCCGATTTTGATGAGCCAAACTTCGATGAGCCAGTGAAAGATAAAGTTTATTCTGCCACAGTACAATCGGAAGAACATTTAATCAACCGCATACAAATTGCGTTTGATGAACTGTCTCTGGAAACTCAAAAAATCCGCAGTGCAACATCATCAGTGGCTCATCGAAGTGTTCAATCCATTAATACTGGCGCGCAGTGGGCTAGATGGCAAAATTAGCGCGAAAAAAGTCGTTTTCAAATTTGTTTTTAAATGTGATGAAATTAATAGAATTTCGAGAGTATCAGTTGGGGACCATGACCCTGAAAAACAGAGCGCCTGGCCTGGATTTTACCGGAAGGCGACAAATGAGACTTGATTCATCCCAAAGGCTGTAGTTGCGTATCTCTCACCTCAGTAATAATTAAAGTGTCGAAGAAGAAAACAAAATATTAAATGTTTAATTTGTCTTCTTCGTTCAAATGACGGACTCTCTGGGGGTGAGTGACACATGCAAACTTTTTTAATTTCAAAGACGCATGCAAATTTCTTAATTTTAAAGAAGTAATTTGAAATTTACAAGCTTGTGAAAGGTATAAAAAACGTGGCGCGTGAGTGCGCGTTTTCAGAATAATGCAGCATGTTCAATAGAGTGTTGGAAAATCAGTACCGGAAAATGACGGAAAAAATGTTATGCCTTTTTTTGTTCAGGAACGTAAAAAACCGTAAGAAATGCATGTGTCTTTGAAATTAAAGAAAATTGCATGTGAAGTCCACAGGGGAAAACGGGCTAACTCGAATTTTTCCGAGAAATGAGTAAAAGACGGTTTCTGATAGATTTTGGCATGGCGAATTCAGTGGTCACCTTAAATCAGGGGAAAAACGGGTCCTAACGGTCGAGAAATGCGTTTGAAAAAACGTGTACAGGGGAAGAACGGGCCCTGACAAGCAGTTCAGGGGAAGAACGGGCCATATTTTGACCTGCACGAGCACGTGGAATCTACATATCTCTCCTCCCATTTCTCTTGCATTTTCTATTTTTCACACGAACTTTTCAGTGTTTCACGGTGATTTTGGACTCTATTCGCAACTTGTTGTTGTTTTCATTTCCACCCGTCAACTTCCTCGAGCGATAATCCCGTCGTTTTCCCAGTTTTTCGTTAATAGTGTTGATTAAAAAATGAGTGAAAACTTCACCTAATCTTCCCGAAAATTTATTTCACTTCCCCGAGAGAGGTTACACAAGAAGAATCAGACTTCCAAAGGAAAAACAGGCCGATCTGAAGCACTTGATGCAGTTCTGTGGAGCTAAAGCGAAGAAATTATTCTCCAAACTAACCCGCAATACTCATTAAATTGCTCTGCTAGCCCGTTCTTCCCCTGTAGAAAGGGGGTTTGAGTGTATTTTGATTTTTTATTTCCATTAAATACGATATTTTTTCGATTTGTTGTCATCAACATGTTCCCTGATACCTGATGACCTAATCTTTGTTAGAAAAGTCCAGATTTAGCATTTCTGCTGTTCCCAATAGCGTTTTTGGTACTAAAACAGCCCCCCTGAAAAATTTAAAAACAAGGCGTTAGCCCTTTTTTCCCCTGTGGTCTTCATGTGTCACTTACCTTCCAGAGAGTCCGTCATTTGAATGAAGAAGACAAATTAAACATATATATTTTGTTTTCTCCTTCGACACTGTAATTAATACTGGAGTGAGAAATACGAAACTACAGCCTTTGGGATGAATCAAGTCTCATTTGTCGCCTTCCGGTAAACAATAAGGCGCTCTGTTTTTCAGGGTCAAGGTCCCCAACTGATACTCTCGAAATTCTATTAGTTTCATCACATTTAAAAAAATCTTTGAAAATGGCTTTTTTCGCTGTAATTTTGCCATCTAGCCCACTGTGTGGAGGTGGGATCTTTGAGATGAGGCAGTAATACCTACTTAGTAAGTAAATACCTACAGTTTTTAAGACTCTGAGATAACGCTGTTTTCGAAGCTCCAATAAAAACAGTGCCTGCCTACCTTCCTGCTCCTATCAAGAAGTTTATCAACAGATCAAAACTTCTAAAATTCGCGAAAAATCGTAGGTACAATCTTAAGAGCTGACGTTGGTCTCATTTGATGCATAATTTAATTTCCTAGAACGTTTATTTCGAGCTGCTTTTCGATTTTCTAGATAATTTCCGTGTTTTTTTCCTAAAAACACTCAAAAAACGTCGAAAAAAGTGGTTTTTGCGGAAAAAGTGGTCCAAGATTTATTCAGGGACCCTTGATATGTGGTATATTCGTTATCAGCGTGAAACTTCCCATAAGACTTCAAACTATGTCCGTTACGTTTAGGACCACCCTGTATCGCTTCCTTACCTTCGGTAATGAGGAAGCAAAATAGTGTTGTTCTCAACATAATTACCAAAAACGTCTGCCAAGTTGGGTGGGCAGTATAGTTTCCTCACTGAGGTTTGTTCCAACTGAAATTGCAATACTAATAGTAAGTTTATATTCGAATAGTCTCGAAACGTGTTCAAACTTGTCAAGGCTTGAGGAGTGGAGGCGGTAAATCTGATGGTAGGAACATCGTAATTTTCCCCTCCCCTTTGTTGCCAAAAAGGTCAAAGTCTTAGTCAACCCGGTCCAGCCGTTGTGTAATAATTTGGCCAGATCAGGTGATGCCACCCTGGGATGAGTGAGTCCAGACGATATCTGACCCTGGAATCTAGCTAAAAAATCCAACAAAATTGTTAATAATATCAAAAGAAAGGATGAGTTCGTTGACCAGAATTTTTGGAGTACTCCAAGGGTTCAAATTTTAGAGTCAAAAATGGCTAAAAAATGAGGTTTTTGTTGTGAATTACCATCTTAAACGTAGGAACATATTATGGTATATTCGGAATCAGCGTGAAATTTCCTATAAGAATCACCCACAAAAACCGGTTAAAATTATTCTTTGAAAATTCGCTCACCAACTGCATGAATGGAACTTTTTTTGAGATTCTCTATGTAAATGATCATCTTGAACATAAGAACATAATATTCAGCGTAAAATTACCCAAAAGAATCACTCACAAAATCGGTCAAAATGGTTCTTTGAAAATTGGTGCGTGAATGGAACTTTTTTTGAGATTCTCTATGTAAATGATCATCTTGAACATAAGAACATAATATTCAGCGTAAAATTATCCAAAAGAATCACTCACAAAATCGGTCAAAATGGTTCTTTGAAAATTGGTGCATGAATGGAACTTTTTTTGAGATTCTCTATGTAAATGATCATCTTGAACATAAGAACATAATATTCAGCGTAAAATTACCCAAAGGAATCACTCACAAAATCGGTCAAATGGTTCTTTGAAAATTGGTGCGTGAATGGAACTTTTCCGCTCCACGCTTTTCCGAACAAAATCATATTATGAAGGTACATGCTAACAATATTGTGTCCTGCAAAGTCAAATGACTTGTAATATTGTTATTAAATTGACGGAATGAAATTATGATGAAAATTTACGTTTCATGTTTCAGGAGAGATGTTGACGGCAGAGCGCGCGCCGAGAGGTGGTGGAGGCGTCCTGCTCAGAGATTTGCCTCCATTGATCGGCCAAGGACCTCAAGTCATCCTGGTCCAGCCTCGAGATCTAGTTGAAGGTCTCATACCAGATTATATTATTATTCTATAAAATCACTAGGGGAGACCGGGGATACGTTGGACAACGCTGAAAACGAAATAATCAGCAACACTGTAGATGTCTGAAGCACGTACAAAGTTGCCTAAGAATAAGTAGAATAAGTTGAGAGTAAGATTAAGGAAGTTTGGGTATTATAATTAGCTACCCATAATAATTTGAATATTTTGGCGGTTCCTGATCCTGCATTTTGAGGTAGGTACGTATGTAACTGCGGCGTATTTAGGTTCTAATGGTGGGGGGTTACATTTCGCTACTCACGAGCTCACGACCCAATCCCCTGAAACTTATAAGTTGGGACAAATTCTTAAATTGATTCTACAGATAATTTTGAACGAAATAAGTGTTTTTTAACCCCTTGTTTCCGTGAGTTTTTTCACTTTTAAGATTTTTTTTCGACCTTACGTCCATTCTTTACGTCCACCTTACGTCCACCTTAGCTCCATAAACATACAGTGTAAAAATACAAAAAAAATATACCACTAGAGAGAAAGTCAAATAATAGAATAGCTTCATTTTTTCCGAAAATTCGCTAACATTAGTCCCAGAATCTGAATTTGAAAAATAAAAAATAAATAAATAAAATTGTTTAATGTAAGTATCCCCGGTTTCCTCTAAAAGCCGGTATTTTAATCCTATTTGGAGTGTTTCAGTTCAATGGCAAGTTTTACTCTCCTTACACTCACCCAATGAGTAGAAAGTATTGCAATCGACCTGAAGAAATATATCTGACTTTCACACGATTCGATACCAAACCGTGTCGATAGTCCGTCCATTTTGTATCGGTAAGCACTTACCATTCGATAGTATGAAATTTATCGAAAGTGGACGTTCCATTCGTACAGGTGTGCAAAAGACCCAACATTGAGAGAGAAAGACCAATTTTTTGATCTCAACTTTATTGGACGGCTAAAAATCGATGCAATGAGGTTGAGGTCTCTACTAGTCGAGTGACTCTCTAATAGTGAATCTTAAGAATTTTCGTTAAGGGATGTGAGAAAATCATTGTCTTACGTTGTTTTAGGGTGGAGGCATAACTGTAGCAGGACAGGAACTGCGAGGGACTCGGTGGAGAACGATGTGAATTCACGTAGTCGAGAAGGCGAATCGAGAAAAACGCCTAGGCTGAAGACCAAAAGCAGGTCCTTGCAGTCCATCAGCATCTCGCCTGATTTCAGCAAATTCCTGGACAGGCCGGAGAAAGAAGAGCGCTCGAGAGGCGGCTCCAGAGATCTTAGATCCGCTCCAGTGAGTCAAGTGATCCTAAAAATACGATCTGAAGATCTTAGATCCTTGAACTGAAAGGTTCCTGAAATCTCACAATCCAACAAATACCTAGGAATATTTATTGGTCACTGAAGGTACATCACAAAGAGCACAGCTTATATAGTCACAGGAGAAAGGGAACTTAAAACTTATCCTATCGGTCGGGAAAAGTGAAAGGGCTGAGAGGAATACCCAATCACGTGCAAGCAAAGTGAAAGGGTTGGAAGGGAACTTGAATCCTATTGGCTGAGAGAAGTGAAAGGGGGCTGGGAGGAATAACCAACGCCAATCAAGGGTAGACCTAGTGAAAGGGGGTTCAAACAGTAGTGAGGGTAACATAATGAAAAGGGGGAAAACCAAGCGATTGCAGGAATAAACCTATTAATGGTGAAATATGATGTGGAATTACCTCATTCAAACATTTACCAGACCTATCACTTTTAATTATTCCGAATTTCTCAAGGGAGGCATGTTGAATGTACTTGAAAAATTCGAAATAATGTAAAGTGATAGGTCTGGTAAATGTTTGAATGAGGTAGTTCCAAATCATACTTCACCATTAACAGGTTTATTCCTGCAATAGCTTGGTTTTCCCCCTTTTCATAATATTACCCTCACCACTGTTTGAGCCCCCTTTCACTATTTCTGCCCTTCATTGGCATTTGTTATTCCTCCCGGCCCCCTTTCACTTCTCTCAGCCAATAGGATTCAAGTTCCCTTCCAACCCTTCCACTTTGCTTGCACGTGGTTGGGTATCCCTCTCAGCCCCTTCACTTTTCTCGACCATAGGATGTGTCAAGTTCCCTTTCTCCTGTGACTATATATATTAGCTGTGCTCTTTCTCATGTGTCTACATTTCTTGCTAGGTGCTGATTAGGATCCTACTGTCGATGTTGATTTAACTTTGTCACTATTATAGTGGAAATAGACAACGTTTTCATTGACTCTGATTTCTCTTTATTGTGTGTATTTTTGTTTATTGTTATTATTTTAGCGAATTTTGGAAGATTTCCTTCCTCTCAGCTCTTTCACTTTTCTCGACCAATGAGATTAAAATTCCCTTTCTCCTGTGACTACCCCTTTCTCCACGATATATTTCTGTGTATTTTCTTGTGCTTCACTGGATCAGAGAAAGATGAATTGATATGCAGGTTCTGAGCGAAATGTTCAGCATAAGCCTTGGCTGTAACACCAGCATGGTCTGCTGGTGCCAAGTTGATATGGCTAGGAACCCACTGCATAGCTGTATTAATTTATTTTTCCTCTTCATTTCATCGGCCATGAGCAGAATTTGCTGGACAAGGTTATGGTTGGTTGTCCGCTATCTTGAAGTGTTTCGGGAACTCGAGATATGACTGTGAATTACTAAGGATGTTCCATTGGGGTTTGAGATGGGGTCTGCAATACAGTCATGGAGCCTGGAGGAAGGATAAGCAATGAAACGCACGAGTGCACGACCGGGGAGTCGTGGTGTTGAGTATAACTCTAGCGCCTGTCTAGTATGTTGATTCCTATTGATTCAAATAACTAACAAAACCTCGAGCATTCCACAGAACACAGAACCACTCTGGTGATATCAGTAATACTTACGCCTAGTCGAAATGTTGACCTCCCTGCGTTCCATTAAAATGTTATGGCAGCTCTAAACGATTTTAAACTCAATTCAGTTGTATGACTAAAGTTGCAATAATTTCACCATACGACAATTTTTCAGTAAGGACATTTTGAATTTTGAAAGTTTTCACTTTGTAAAAGTGAACACAATTCTTTCGCTACCTCAGTTGACTCTGAAGCAAAATGTACATTATTATCCAAAAATTGTTCCGAAGTTCCTCACTACGGTTACTGTTCAGGTTGAGGACGATGATGATATCCTGAACGAGCTGGCAGCCAGGAAACCGTCGTGGAACTTTGAATCCATTCTGAAAGAAATCGAAGAGGACAGCGTCATGGTGAGTGAGTCTCTTGATTGAAACTTCAGTTTTTATTGACGAAATAATTGAAATAAATTTGTCTGGGACGAATAACCGTTGTGGATCAATAGGGAAAACATCCTGCGGTTCTTCACAGAACTTTGCTCTATCAAACAAGAATATTGGGTTGTGATTTTCCTTAGAGATTAGGCAGGTAATTCACATCTTACACTTGGGAAGGAATCAACATGAGATGTCTATCTTAAGCATAAGGTGTGGAGTAACGCTCTACACATAGATATATAACTTATACAATATCCATTCTCTATATACCTACTGTCCTCGCAAATCTCAAATCAAGGGTCTTACACGAATTTCCATGATGATCATAAAACCTAACTACCCTAACCCTAAGGACCCCTCAATAGCCATAAACAGGTTTTATCCTTCAGAGTGTGTTTAAAGAAATTCTAAAATAGTTAACACTCGAATGAAAAAAAAAGTTCCATTCATGCAGCATGAGTTGGTTAGCGAATTTTCAAAGAATAATTTTAAGCGATTTTGTGAGTGATTCTTATAGGAAATTTCACGCTGATTCCGAATATACCATATGTTCCTATGTTTAAGATGGTAATTTACACCAAAAACCTCAAAAAACACGTTTTTAGCGATTTTTGAAACTAAATTTTCAAAATTTGACCCCTTGGAGTACTCCAAAAATTCTGGCCAACGAACTCATCCTTTCTTTTGATATTATTGACATTTTAAAATTTTTTTGGATTTTTTATCTCGATCCCACGGGCAGATATCGTCTGGAGTGACATATATATATATATGAAAAAGTGTTAAATTTCAGGAATCGTTTTAGAATGGTCTGAAACGGATTTCCATGTAGAAAATTGTCAAAAATTTGCATTACAAAAATTTTGAAGCCATTGCAATAGCTTCATTTTCTTCGAAAATTCGCTAAAACACACATTGTAATAAACGTTGTAGGGAATTGAAAGTCTGATTCGAAAGAGACCAACCGGAGGTTTTTGGGTATTTTGTAAGACCTAAAAAACCACAAAAAAACTGTCCTGAAAGAAATTGATTAATCATGTCCTTCCCTATATATTTTTCAAGCTAATACAAGGTGTTTTTTTTTCACTCAATATTTTAACGGTAGGCATAAGTATAGGTTATGAGCTAAAAAATTACCAATTTAAATTCTGTTGCCTATCATAGTACGGTAAAACCTCCCTTGGCGAACACCTCTCGATAGCGAAAACCTCCAGGTAACGAGGTTTGTTTAAGGTACCCCAACAGACTGCAGGGTAGCAATATCGGTCGCCAACAATCGATTTTGAAAATCGTTTCTCAATCGAAAGCATAAAATCGATTTCACCAATAAATAGGGTGAAAAAATCGATTTTTCAAGAAACTCATTTGATTTTTTTGTGTGTAATCACATGGGTTAGTTCAATTGCACTTTTTTTTCTTTCTTCTTCTGTTTACAAAAATAATGGAACTTTCAATCAATGGGTGCATGAAAAATAAAATTATAACGGTGGGGTCATTCAAGAATTTAAAAACTTGCTTGGCTCAATATTTAATCATTGAAAAGGCCACAGACAAAACCAAGTTGCAAATAACGTCTTATTATCTAAAAAAAAAAAAAAGGTCAAGAACAACGTACAACACAAACGTACAAATTTATGCGCTCTTACAGCAAGAAGCAGTCAAAATACAGAAGTTGAGGGTCTTAAGAAACAATAATTCAAATCTCAGAATGTGTTAAAATGCATTTCAGTTCGCCGAATTTTCAAGGATTATTTTGAAGAGGGGATTATTTGAAGAAGAATAATGGGAAGAGTTTTCGTATTTTTTTTGTATCCACTATCTGTAATTGTTTTTTAATTTTATTTGAAGGTTCAAAGTGGTTCGTCAAGCACAACAACGGAGCCTTGCGACTCACTACCTGGACCGCAAGATGGTTTCATCGACATTTCGCTCGAAGGGACAGATGATGCTGATATCAAGTTGGTTTTTTAGTTATTCAAAACTCAAAAATATTTACAACATCATTATGGAAATTGAATCTATTAACTTGCTTTTTATCATAATACTTGAATCTATGATGCTGATATCATACCTTGAATCCATTGAAACCTTTTTCTTATCATAATACTTGAATTTATGATGCTGATTTCGAGTTGGTTTTTTAGTTTTTCAAAACTCAAAAATATTTACAACATCACTATGGAAGTACATACTTGAATCTATTAACTTGCTTTTTATCATAATACTTGAATCAATGATGCTGATATCATATAATGTTGAATCCATTAAAATTTGCTTTATTGCATCTATATTTTGCATTCTTTTATTGCATTTATTGAAACTTGCTTTTTATTGCATCTATTGAAACTTGCTTTTTATCATATCTTGAATCTATTGAAACTTGCTTTTTATCATAATACTTGAATATATGATGCTGATATCAAGTTGGGTTTTTACTTACCTTTTCAAAACTCAAAAATATTTACATCATTATGGCAATACTTGAATCTATTGAAATTTGCTTTTTATCATAAATCTATGTTCATGTTGGTCAGTAAACGTCAAAAGCCTACCTTACTCGTTGAAGACTTTCAGAAGGTCAGAAAGTCGGAGTTGGGTCAATAATTTTGACCAAAATAAATAGAGAAAATACAAAATTTCAGAGTATTTCCAATTTGAATTGTGCACTACCAAGGTATTATAATAATAGATGCCTTTGCCTGAATGCTGCCCCTGCATGGTTGGACGATGAACACTGATTCTTTGGCCCTCCAACGTCCAAATCGTAAAGGCGTTTTTTAATGTCTTTAGAAGCCCTGAAGACAGAAGGAGTTCCGAAACGCAGGAGGCCCTGTCCAGACTCTTCGATCAGCTGTTGACAGACATCTACTCCCACAACTTGCAGCCCTGGTGCAGTCAGTCTGACACACCGCAGCGAAGGAGAAGCGATTCGATTCTGCCACACTTTCGTAAGTTTGTTTTACCTGAATCAAGAGCATTGGATCCAAACGAACATATTTCTGAGAAATGGTAAAGTTTCTGGGCACCAAACAGTTTGGTGAAGCTATTTTCCTCTTCGGATAGTAAATTTGAAGTCTTGAGTGAATTTTTCAATTCTTGGTACATGTATCTGCGGGCACCAGGCACTTTCTTCAGCCTTATGCTTTAGTTATACATTGGGACTTACCCAATCAATAGTCCATCATTGTTATAGGTAGGCATGTTCATTAACATCAAGAGTACCAACATCTTCCCAGCTACAATTAGTTTCTCTTGTAGTAATGTTCTTGTCTATAACAAGAACATGCCTACCTATAACAATAATGAGCTAGTGAGGCGAACCCGAATGTATAACTAACTAGATGCTGAAGAAAGTGGCTGACGCCCAAAGAAACATGTTCAAGAATAAAGAATTCGCTCAAGACTCCAAATTTATTCAACTCGAACTCGAATCAAGCAAGAAGCAGTGGGACATAAAGACAGAAAATATAGTACATATATTTTGACGACCTCCTTGTTTCTAACCATTGTGAGAGAATCCTGTCAGCGATCTCATTCGATACCTACTACGCTTTTCAGACCTGGATCGAGCAATGAGCAGTGGAATCATAATATATAGTGAACATAAATATGGTAACCAGTAGAACGCTGTTAGCAATCTTCTAGCTAGGAATCATAATATATAGTGGAAATAAATATAGTAACCAGTAGAAAGCTGTTAGCAATCTTCATCGATATTCTCTTTCTAGATCAAAGCTACCTGGACGGTCAACTCAACAGGCAGATGTCTTTTCCCGGGGGTCTCCCAGAACAGAGAACCAGAGTCCGTCTACCTGTCAGGTGTCTCTCAGGGATTGACAGGTCTTCATTTACGTCGATGACCACCGTCGGTCCCTTGAATTATTCTGAAGACATAGAAGAAACCGTACTCTGCGAGAACAAACTGAAGCTTTTAAGTGAGTTCCATAATTTTTGTCGTAAATAATCGATCCAAAACACGTTGCAAGTTGATTTTGAGAACTGTGTTTTATATTTTCAGGTTTGTCACAGATTGAGGATATTCGGTTTGAGCTGGAAAGCAACGTTTCCTTGACGGGAAAACTGCTGGTCGTCGAGCTTGAGGAGAAAGACTCTCTGATGTCTGAGCAACACGACCTCTGCGAGATTGTCACCGCGTCCCTCCAAGCCATATCCAATAAAACCAGTAAGTTCGATAATCAAATTAAAGAAATAATAATTTACAAAGATAATAATAATAAATCATTCAAAAAAACCTTCTTGGGGCCCAATCATCTAAGCATCAACATACCTCAAAATTACCTAACACCAACCCCCCATCCTGCACATGGTATTCAACTGAGCAGTCCAACTCGTATTTTGCTAATCAATCAGCAAAAATGGGTTGGATGTGCTGGTATGTCCAAAAATGCAATATTTTTCTTGAAAAATCAAATTTTTACAGTCAGAATGAATCTGGAGTGTCAACGTTCGATTCAGCGCGAAAAATAACGTCGAAAGCGATACCAAACTCGTCAACATACCAACAATCGATTTCCTCGAAAAAACCGACGTTTGTTTGCATTCAAACTTGAATTTCTCCCATAATTCCTACGGTGAAATAAACACTAACCACATTATTGAAAAAGCTAAGATTCTGAGAAGTTTTTTTTACTGCAACGTGCACGTGAATTCACCTATCTTGCCGGTTTTTTTTTCTGGAGACAGCCGTTAAAAAAAATAGTGATTTTGAAAATTTGAGAAAACTCTCAT
>JAEMON010000014.1:9236304-9253669 GCA_030264115.1 Lygus lineolaris | reverse complement strand
TTCGACGCTAAAAATTGTGTTCTATTTTAAATCGATGGAATCGATGGCTAGGGCGTTTTGAAAATGTCATCCCCTATTTTCTACCCCTTAGAGAAGGCTGACGGTAACGAAAAGCTTCGCGGCACAACTAGACCCCGAACGGGGCCGATATACCGAATTTCATTAATATTGGTCCATGGTAACTAAGGAAAGTGCCGTGTACGGCGTACGGCGGACGGACGGATTTTTTTTAAATTCGATTTTTGGATTCTACGTATCTTGAAACGTAAAACCTCAAATTTTGAGGGGGGTTAAAATTTGTTTTTTCGTGCTCGATTCCAAAGGTTCATTATTGAAAATAATAAACCAATAGTGCTCCGAGGACAGAGCCTTGCGGAATTCCTATATTATTTATAACAAAATCGGACAAAATATCCATATATGTGAGACAGCCTGCACCCTATTGTTCGGATAAGATAATCTGAACAGGGGGCGGTGACGTACGTACCTCTGGAGGTACCTACGTCACCCCCCCCCCCCCCCCTCTCCGCGAAATTCAAAACGTTCCATTTTAAAATTACGATTTCTGCTCCCACATGGAGTTTTTTTTGTCCTGATAAATAGTGTTTACTAGTCATGGCAACTCAAATAACATAATTAATGGGGTTTTTCCAATTTTTATTCCTCATGCGCAGACCCCAATGGTAAATGGTAAACCAGTTTAAGTTGTGCCCCAATACAAGAATTGATCTGGCTACGGCCGCTGTTCTTGGATAAACACACGTTATTGCTGGTCCTTCCACTGTTCTATCTTTCCTAATTTGAAGTAGGTAGGACCTATCTAATTTATTATGTTGCAAATGTTAGTATTTCAATAACTGACAAATTCATATCACGCCATGAATCGGGGTGATTCGAATTTAGTGCTCATGAGCAGCAATTGAGTATTTATACTCAAAGTGCGCAGCCTGTGGCTTTTACCACGTGGCCATCAGGTGATCACAGTGGCAGCACTTATGGTTCCATGCTTGCTCTATGTTGGGAAGATAGGCCATGGAAGATAGGCAATATCCCTCCATTTATAATACTCTCGAACCTCAAAACCTGCTGCGTTGAAACCAGGGATGCAAATCGATTATCGATAATATTGAAACGCAGTCGCTTTCAAACATAGAATTTTATTCTATTCAAATTACCCTTCAAAATACACGAATCTCATAAGCACATCACAATCTCGAACATTCCAACATTTCTGGCATTTTAACCATCCTTCTAAACATGCGCTGCCAACTAATCAACAATATAACATAATAACTGGAGTAACCAAACGTTCCAACTCCCTAACCCCATAACAATATGAAAATATCGATATTCTGCCTCCGATTATCGATGTTTTTATCGATGTTGACAACTCCTATATTTATCGATTATTTTGTGTCGATATTTTTTTCCATTTCATTATTTTAGCGCTCATTCCTTTATTACCTAAGTTTCCCTGAACCCGTAGTTCTGCCCGTGCATTATTCTTTCTAAACACCAGAATGGATCTCTGGGCCCAAAGTTTCATCTAACAACAGCAACACTAGGTAATAACCTGTTCATTTTTCTAAACTTTTTGGGTGCGATTGCCATAGAGTACACTACTGGTGTTGCTACTAATGTTCCTTCGGAATGGCTTTTTTCAAAAGCAGGGCAAATCCTCACTCAAAAGAGGAACAGGTTGAAAGGGAAAACCCTCTCCAAGCTATTGTTTCTGATAATATTTTCTAATTTGGTTTTCAAAACTGATTTATTTTGAAGGACTTTTACGTTTTTGAATAAAAGATTGTATATTTTATGGGTTCATAATTTTTTCATTCAATCTTATCATGCTAGAGTATGTAAGTAAGTATGAGAAGAGAAAAACTTGAATATGTATATAGGTAGGTGTATCTAGGATATTTAGTTGATTTACCAAATTTTCGTTCTCATCTCTGAAGATCACCTTATTGGGGTAAAATCTTTGATTTTGATTATTTTTTTTTTACTAAGAAAAGCTGTCCTAAAAAATTGTCCGATATATCGGTGGTATCGATGTTGTCCGTCCGATATATCAATGATATCGATTATCGATATTATGTCGTAGATGTTGCATCCCTAGTTGAAATCTTCTCTTATCTTATCTCTCCGCTAGTGCTCATGCAGTGAAGAGATAAGATGATACCTTGATACCTTCTCTTATTCTAGTTCTTCGTATTCGCAGGTACGGGTACCGGCAAAGCTCGTCGTTGGACTCTCCGAAGACGCCCAAGACGACCGAAGGCTCTCCCAGCCCTTTCATCCGAAATCCTTCCTCCCTCAACCGTGACGTCACCATCAAACTGGGAATGTACCCCGACCGTACTTAGTACACGGTACTCCCCAACTCTGTACTCGAGAACTCCGTACTCCTCCATGAGACCGTAGTGCCCTTAATTCCTACGCAGTACTTGACCGCCTCGTAGGTCATTTGATCTTCTTACTGCGCCATTGTACAATATCAAGTCCCTGCCCTCCTGTATTTAGCAACTCAATAAAAATGTGAAAATATTTGTTCCAGTATTGACAATAAGAGGTGGGTAAGAGTAGTTCATTTGTGGGACTCGAGTACAGTTACTTCACTCCTTCAAAGGAGTACTTCTCACATATCCGGGGTAAGACTGCCATTCGTGAAAAAACCCAACTTTTTGGAAATCGCGTTTAAAGATTTCTTACTTCTAACTTTCTTGTTGTATGATAGTCATCTGAACATATTTCTTTCATACCTGAAGGGTCTATGGCACTCACATACTGCTTAACTAACATATGCTATATGAAAATTACTTCATAAACCCTCTATTTTCGACCAGCATGCTTACATTCATCATATTCCAATGATGTACCACTATTACTCCAAGAGTGCCTGAGATATATGCCTTTACTGATCTAAGCAAATCCTTTCATTTTTTGAACAAAAAAGTGAAGCATCTTGATAAATTTTGTGTACTGTGAAATTACGTGTGAAATTATGATGTACCTACCATAAGATTTACCCGTTCAGATTTACGCGTGTTAAATTAATACCATCTGTTAAATCTGTTAAAAAATGTGTGAATTTCAACACGATTCTATCAGTAATACCTACTGCGCGTGCGCAATTTTGAAATGACTATTGCAATTTTAAAACTAGATCAAACACATTTATTACTTGTCAAGGCTGGAGGGGTAAATCTGATGGTAGTTACATCATAATTTCCCCCTCCCCTTGCTGCAATAAACGTAGGTGACAGTACCTACGTCATAGTCAACCCAGTCCAGCCGTTGTGTAATAATAAATTGGTGGCAGCTCTTGAATGGACTCCACCATCCCAGAGAGGCATTGATTAGGCCGTGAAAATAACATAGCGGGAACTGGATCAATCAGGCGACCAGGTGCTATCTGTTGAGATCTTGGGCGTACCGTCACAGACTGTTGGATCAAAAGCGGTATCAATCTGATGTATTACCAGTATTGCAGTACTGAAGAAAGGATAATCAGGGAAACGTTGGATCAATAGTGGTATATAAAATTTACCCAGTGTTACACCTACGTTTAGGTCATCGCTTTTCAGTGTCTGGTGCACAACTGAAATAATCCGGTCTTGCTCCAATGACATAATAAAAAGTGGCTTTTTCTGTTCTCTAGCGGCCAATTATTGAGTCATTGTTAAACCAATACGACCCCCTTGTAGAGCTCGTTGAGTGGTACCTGGTGGATTATAAAGGGTGTCCGCCACTACCTTCCCCCCCCCCCCCCCCCCCCCCCCCCCCCCCCCCCCCCTTAGTACTATGCATTTTAGAAAAAAATTCCAAATATTAACTCTCTTTTATTTTCTGCGTAAAATCCAAATATGATTTTTGAGCACGTGATGATTGATCCAAATATGAAATCCAAATATGAATTTTGAGCACGTGCGCAATGTGCACTAACTTTGTTTCTTCAAATTAGAACCCCCATTTTTCATTAAAGATTCAGATTCTACGTAAAATTTCATGAAAAAATAACATTTGAATTTTAGAGTAGGCAGCAATGGGCGCAAATACGCGCTAAATTTGCGCAATTGCCTAAAATCCAATTGCAAAAGTCACCACAAAAAAAGTGGTGTGTAGGTAATTAATTACCACATGCGATACATGATTTTGGGCGATTTTTTCACGCTGAATCGAGTAGTGGTATCAGTTTTTCGATTTGCTCAGTACTGCTTTGAAGATAGGTAGGTGGAACCCAGTTCCACTCTGCTGTTTTCGTAGGTAGTATTGCCCGAATACCACCACGCGATTCAGCGTGAAAAAATATCCCGAAAATTATGTATCGCAAATGGTAATTGATTACTTACAAAACACTCCATTTTTGGCCATTTGCGCCCATTCCCGTTCTAAAATTCGAATGATAGGTTATTTTTTCATGAAATTTTACGTAGAATCTGAATCTGTAATGAAAAATGGGGGTTTCCATTTGAAAAAACAAAGTTAGTGCGCATGCACACGTGCGCAAAATTGTCATATTTGGATTCTACTCAAAAAATAAAGGTGAGTTATGGGCATGCACACAATATTTGTTTCTTCTGAAATGCGTACTAAGGGAGTTCAAAACCGCCAATTGTAGACTTAGTCCAGTATTACCCCGGATGTGCGAGCTTATAAACTCTTCATGTAGTATCCACCCCATCTGATGAACTCCTGATGAACTAAAGGAACTATCTTTTTGTGATACTATAAACTCCTCATGTAGTATCCACCCGTTCAGTGAACTAAGAACTACAAGAACTGGAGCGATTAATAATGAACTATTGTTTCGATAGCCGTGGAAGTAGGAAGAAAAATGCTTTATACTTCCATGATGATAGTATAACTCCTCATACAATCCATCATTCAATGAACTTATAACTAAAGAACTACTCGTAGTAACTCACTCAGTTCTTCCTCCACCCATCACTGGCTGCTGACTTCCTCATGTTTACTGACCTTCAATGAATTACCATGGATATTTTATAAGCCCCCTTCTAAACTCTTTGACTATAGTAAAATATCCATGGTTTCTCTGTTGTCCTAGTGAACTCCCTCCCGTTCAGTGAAGTGAACTGCGTCGAGGAGCAGTTCATTTGGCGGAATTAGTTCTTCAAGAAGGAAGTTCAGTACGGAACTACCCACCTCTAATTGACAGAGCCATTTTTAAGCTCAGCTTTTCTCTTTCCAAAAGAATTCGCATTTATATTCGAGCCCTGCGAGATCTCACTTTTGAAGTAAGTATAGTTCTATTGATAGCTACCAGTCACTTTCAAAATGTTTCCTACGTCCAAATTTTGAACATCTATGCGCGTACATTGACAAACAGATCACGTTTACTCGGATCATTCGATCATCGAGACTCGGATTCTAGCCTCTATATTCTAACTACTAACCAAGCCTCAACTATTTATAGTCTTCTACCAGTATCGCGATAAAATAATAGATGAATACTTATTTTGAAAAAAAAGGTCTTTTGTACAATATGCTTTTAAAATACCCTGAACTATAGCAATAACAAAGTATAAATTATATAGTGTAGTTGGCGGCTACATTGGCCGATTCCGTTGTTTCGTTCTCCTGTAGATTTAAAAAGAAAAGTAACATAAATACCCTTATTCGTGCCAGCTTTTCAAGTGACTGAAATGAGTGAACATCGGCGCAGTATTTTTTGAAAATCAATTTTATCAATCAATCAAATTATGGGTTTTCAGGCGTGGGTGGCTTTTACCTACAGGGGTTTTATCATTTTAGTTGTTAATCTTTACATAAACTATTCGGTAACAACAACATAACAACATGTTCCTGACGCTGTAAGTTCTCCTCCATGTCGCACATTGGTCGGAAATGTCAAAAAAGCTTTCATAATTAATTCTAACCTTTAATTTACACTTCAAAAATGCGTATAGAAAAGCCCGATTGCACCCGTCCAAAGTGGTCCAAATTTACAAATTTTGTGGTCCCAAAAATCCAAAAAATGATTTTTCTGTGACATTATCATGTGGGGAGTCGTCAACACGTTTTTCGGGGTGCTGAGTCGATTGAACTAGTTCCAGCCCGATCGCACCGTCTAAAATGGTCCAAATTTACAAATTGTTTGGTTTTTTGAACCACAAAATTTGTAAATTTGTGAAAAGCCTGGATTTAATCCGGGGATTGAGTTAGGAAAAAAACTAATCTTCAGAAAATCCGAAGACTTGGAAGGTGCTGCCAGGAGAGGAAATGTACGCATGTCAAACATTATAAAAACATCTATGAAATGGTTTACAAAGTATGAGTATTGTTATTAGGGCATCCAGTACAGCAATTGTATTACAGCTGTAATACAGCAAGTACAGCACCTTCTTTGTCCCCCTGCTGTACCAATGTACAGCACCTCAAAATACAGCTGTACCGGTGGTACAGCACCCTCCACGTTTTCTGTGATTCACACTTTTGCAGAGCCCTCAAACCACAGTGGGAGTACAATGGTCATGTTTGCCTTTTCTCTGGGATACCCAACCCTGCGCAGTGCGCACCCCTCCCCGCCACCCCTACCAGGAATCCTATGATTCACACCCCTCTGCAGTTTGTTTTCCTCCCATTAGTTTTCCCCGATTGGTTTTTTTGTAGTTTCAAGTGCTTCTTGCTTGATTATTTTTTCAATAAAAGAATTCAATTTATTTGAGGTAAGTAATTCTCTGTTGCCGGACCTTAAAAAAAATATATATACCGACGTCTATAACTACAAATTTTTGTTTCCTCGTTGTCGGTGTGTTGCTGTAATACAGCTGTTCTACAGCTGTATTGGCCAAGTACAGCGACGAGTACAGCTGTTCTGAGAATTGTGCTGTACTGGATGCCCTAATTGTTATTCGATTTACCCTAACTAATCGAATAAAAGCTTGAGAATTTGGAGAAGAATTATGGAAAAATTTTGAATCTACGTTGACAGTTGGTAAGGAAAGAAATGCAAAATGGCTGACAGGACTTGCGTGCTCCGACGACCCAAAGGGGTGGTGCTGTAGCTGTCTGCGCAGTTCCAGTGAAAATCTGGTCACTGCCTCCTGAATAGGGGTAATTCGAATTTCAAATGAAATTCACGCAATGGGCTTCTCCCTTAAATAATTCCGCGTGATTTATAAAAATTTTGATTAAAACTGGTGTGGAGTATCTGTCTTCAACACTATTAAGTGGAATTTGGAGAAACTCAATGAAGTTGGGTGGTTCTTTAGACTCGGAGGAATGGCCCTCACCGAGGAAAATTTGGTTGGCTATTGTAGAAATCTTGAAGAGCTGCGAGGAAGTCTTACTGCTCGTAATGCTCATCCGCTTCGATATTGAGTTGCTTCATTCTCCCAATCTGCTGATTTATCGCTCTGCATCGCCTTTTATAGTTGTTTCCAGTCGCTCATTGTCTAATATTACGCCTTGCCCATCCCTTCTTAATCGATTCTCAGGGGTGAGTGGGTTACACCGAGAAGGGATACAATGTTCACCCAAAAACCCTTCCACTTGATACACACTACTTTCCCAACCTAACTACTCCTTTGTTTTATACTTTTCATATTACTTAGGCTCTACACTTTTCTGAGGCACTACATTTGGACTGTTTTGGACAGTGGGCTGGGACTGATTGCAATCGATTTGGCACCCCATAACACGTGTTTGATGACTCCCCACATGCCTATGCCGCTAGAAGATAAATTTTTTGGGCCACAAAATTTGTCAATTTGGACAGCTTTGGACTGGTTTACGCCCTCGCGTAGAAAGGACTTTTCTGCGTAAAGCTTGGTTCCCATGGGCCGGAACGATGCGGAATGTCCGGCTGCGGAACGTCCGTTCTGCAATCTGATTGGCGGAGAGCCTTCCGGACACCCTTTCCGGCGGAAGGGTGCGGAACGTCCGGACTCCGGATAGCCGAGCTGAATATTTTCCGGAGCGGAGCTGCGGAAGGCATCATGATACCATGGATACCATCCGTGAGCATCATGCCGCTACGTCCGCAGCTGTTTTCACCAGTTTGGCGTCGCGTTCCCATGGGAACCAAATAATGCTTGAAACCAAATAATGCGGGAAAACTTCTTGGCGGGACGGTTCCCATGGGAACCGCGTGGCTTCCGCACTCCGCGCCTTCCGCATCCGCGCATTCCATGTGAACAGCTTTCCGCACGTCCGCACCCCCCTCCAGCACTTTTCCGGACGTTCCGCAGTCCGCATTTTCCGGCCCATGGGAACCAGGCTTGACAACCGCATTTTTACAGTGTTAATTAAGAGTTAGAATGAATAATGGCAGTTTTGTTTGACATTTCCCACCACTGTGTGTCGTATTGTAGCTCCTCCGCGTGTTATTTAAATTAATAGGTATAGTAGGTACCTAAATGTATCAATCAACCCCCCATGAAGTCCCATTATTCGACACAACTCTCTAATATGTACACAAAGTAGTATTCCATGCTACGCCATTGTTGCAGCATATGAAAAGGATATAGAAAAAAACCGTCTTGATCCTAATCATCTTGTCCGTATCTCTTCTCTATGCACCCGTGCAGTCTCCTCCCGCTTAGGTCAGGTTACATCATTCTTTTCTTCGCTCTCGCCACTTTTGCAGCCTTTTTCCCATGGCGTACATCTCGAAAACATCATGACACGTCTGTGTTTAGAGATACGGACGAATTTAGCCTTTTCCCTGACCTTTTGTTGTTTATAAAATTATGATTCCAATCGCTAATTCAGTAAAAATAAAATCTTCTCAAAAGAAATTGCCTAATTGATTTTCTCTCATTTCAGCCACTTTTCAAAAGAATAACTAAGCTTGAAAAACAATCGATCCTTCTGTACCTATTTAGATTTCGACCTATCCCTCGTAGAATAGACGGTACGTAACGTACCGTACGTTATGAAAAAAATACCTATTCCTTCTACTCTCCAAGTACTGATTACTACATAGTGAAGCTACCTACGTTCTTTCTACTATTCTCCTTCGCAAACAAAAAATTGAAATATTAATACCCAAAAAAACTTACTGATTAGTGACAAAAAAGAATGGATATTAATCGGAAATCGAAACAAAATACAAAGTGAGGTAAAATTTTCCATTTCTAACCAGAAATGAGCTCGTCTCAGTTTTAGTTAAATATTATTAACTAGGCAAAAGGCTGTTTTTTAGAAGGTGGAATTGTTTTTCCTTGTATCTACCTTAACTCCATTTTTAGGCATTGATGAAAATATATCTTGTTATGTGGAAGTTAATATTTCGTCGAAGCATGAAAACACTGGTTAGTTGAAGAAGTTGAAATTCAAACTGCTCACCCTACTTGGCAGACTTTTTCTGTGTTTTTTTGTTACACACATGGTGAGCGCATTCACGCGATTGTGCGCTCAAAAGTTCGAGTGATAAGCCTTGTTTCATGTAATTTGACGTTTAATATCGACAGCCACGCTGCAAAAGCCTGTAAGAACAATTTTTTTTCCCGAAAATAAGGTTTTGAGATTTACTGGTTTATGTGGGCCTTGCGCACAAGCTATGTAAGAACAGTATCGAACTACGACGCTCTATTTCTTCTCTATGCCAGTTTGTAATAACCTGTAAGTTAGAAACCTCTCCATCACAAAGCAAAACCCTGGAAGAAGGAGAAGGAAGGTTCACTTATTAGGAAATGGCGTGCTGGGAATCTGCCTGACTTTACTGTAACTACATCTTGCGTAATGTTTTAGAACTGGACATGTAAGTAGTTCAACCGGAGTCGCTAGAGTGCTCTGTCAATCAACCACTCTTAGTAGCTTCTCAAATTCACGATTTTGGATAAAATGTAACAATAAAATGAATTACCTATTATTTCCGTTCTTTCAAAATTATTAGGGTTAACCTATTAAGTTAACCTTAGCACACTAATAATAGATAATTTATATTATTTTTCCTCGGATATTTCATCATCATTGGTTATTTTATTAATCATTGGATAGTTCACCATCATTGAATACCAAAAGACTGGTTTTAATCAAAAGAAACAGTCGAAACCCTGAATAACCTAGATTCTGAAAGAAATTGCTAGTCGAGACCCCCTTCTTTCCATGGGGTAATCACAAGGCAGATTGGACATAGCGCTAACTACCAGCTGGCAAGATAAGGATTTAGGGTTCGAACCCATCTGGCTCGAGACAATTTGTTGAGCAATTTTTTCTAGTTCTAGTTCCCAAACATTAAGCTAGATGGAGTTACTGTAAAAGGCAGATTTCCAGCACGTCATTTTACATTGAGTGAACCTTCCTTCTCCTCCTTCCATGGCAAAACCCTGGAAGTTACTGCGACACAAAAGAGAAGGGCAATAAAACGGTTGATAACATACAGGGTTTTACACCCACATGGCGTTATCGTTTTTTTCAACTTACAGGATTTTGCCTCTGCCTTTTTTTCTATCTCCTGGATACTTTCAGGAACTTAACACACTTAACAGGCTTTTGCAACGATACTGCCGTACTACAGGCCTTTGCAACTTCAAGAGCCTGAACTTACAGGCTTTTGCAACGATACTGCCGTAATTCTGACTTTTGGTGTCTTTCTCCAATGATTACCTTCATTAGAGAGTTTAATTAGAGAGTTTTAGCAAGCTATTAACGAGCGCCATTAAGTCAAGGGCGGCTCTTGGGAGTCTGATAAGGTGGGGCTGAGATCAGGAACAATAAATAAATTATTAGGTTCACTTACTCGGATATAATGTTGTTAATGTTGTGTTAGTTTCTTATTCCCTTTTGTTAATTGAGAACCTTGTTATTTGCAATTTTCTTGTTTAAAGACCTTGAAGCGGCAATTTAAGACAATTTTTCGGATTTGTCTGTCGAATCGACAACGTGTGGGTTCTTTAAACGTTGGCTGCCAGCGGATAAACTAGAATCTTTCCCCCCAGGCCAAATTTGTAAAAAGACTCGAAGTGGCTTTGTTTATCACAACCTCCAACTAATATACCAATTTTCGATGATTTTTTTGCACAAAATGTCGGCTTTTGTGCCTGGGAGTAAAAAAGTCCTTCCCCAGGATTCGTTTTAGGCCAAATAATTACGTGAAAAACATGGGATATTTGTGGTACATGTATTTATTCACTGAAAACGACGGGAATTTGTTTGGATTTTTTGTCTCCATCCCTCGGGCAGACATCGTCTGGAGTGACAGATATATAAATATATGTATAAATATATATATATATATACATATATATATATGAAACTGTTAAATTTCAGGAATCGGTTTAGAATGGTCTGAAACGGATTTCCATGAAGGAAATTGTCAAAAATTTGCATTACAAAGCCATTGCAATAGCTTAATTTTCTTCGAAAATTCGCTGAAAGGTGGTAACAACTATCCACCTTGAACCAATAAGATGGAGGCACGAGAAATGACCATGGCGGTAGGAATATGACTAGCGTAGCTACGTAGTTCGATAAACCCTCACAACACGCCATAATTCCGATGCGAACGGTAGAAAACTGAAGCTAATATAGTTCTGAAGCAGGTTCAATCGATTACAGTTCAAAAAAATACCGCACATGCTCTGAAATCTCCTAAGAAGGACAACATGACCCGAGGTCCACTTTGGCCCTCAGTGGCAGCCAACGTGTTAAGCTCCAGGGTACCTTCTAGGCCACAGGGCCCGTCGCTATAGTACCTATCCGTATGAGGGCGTCTCAATGGCACCTGTGGCTAGCTAAAACTCTATTATCCTACGTACAACCACGTAAAAATAACGCTTCGACTAACCATGATTTTGATGTTCGATTACTTCGTTGTTATAGTTGATTTTTGAGCTGAATTTCGACCATTTTCGTGTTGAATTAGTATCAAAATCGTTTGTTAGCGTTAGAGTCAGCACTTTTAATTCCTATACAAAGTTATTCAGGGACTTCGGTAGGTTCTTAGACAGTCAAATTGAAAAATCCTAGCACAATGAGCATGTGGGTTTAATACGTACCTAATTATCACTAATTACTTGTACTTAGGTACGTATGTAAATACTATTCATTCTGTAGGTTTGAATGAAAATTCTCATTTATCGATAGAATTTGTATCCAACGTGACGTCATTCAAAAGGAACCCACTTAATTTCGTGAGTAATAACTTTTTATTTGAATAATTCGATTGAGAAAAAGTGCTTAGCTCTAATAAAAATAATAACTTAGCTGTTTCTGTGCCCTCCTAGCAAGCAACCACGTACAATGTATAAGAGGTACTTACCTACCTCTTCGGTTACTTAAATAATTACATTACTTTATATATTTTCCAAAGTGATGATAATAGGTTCATTCATTATTCAATATAAATAATTACGAGTATTAAGTAACATTTTCAATGATAATTTTTTTTCAAAAAATAGTAAGTTAAAAGCGAAAAAGGGTGCAGTAAACTAGATATAGTTTCTGTATAGAATTTAGTTCTGAACTGAAAAGACAATATTTATGCTATAATTTAAGTAAGTTTGGAAGCCTGTTTTCCTCGAATAACTTTTTTTCTCAATAAAAATCAAATTTTGAAACATTGAGCTAAATATTGGTAATTGTAAAAACGAGCTGTACATAATTATAAACATAATACTGTATTTTGGTGGATTGTTGATTAAAATTTTATTTATTTTGCGAGTGGAATATTTTTATTTTATGAAGCGCCTTATCAGGTTATTATTTTGCGTATTAGAGCCAGGGCATAGAAATGTTGATACCTAACTCATTACTTTAAGAAACCATAGTTTTCATCCAGATTTTCGTAATTGAACTTAGAAGTACCTACCTAGCGAATTGCGTCTGAATTTTGTGCTCCATTAGTGCTACAGCCATTGCCCAACGCTTTTCTCTTCTTTTTAGTTTCCCCAAAAAAATTAAATTTTTGGCGAGTACTTCACCTAAATGATCTTTATGAAAACAAAAAGTTCCATTCATGCAGTATGAGTTGGTGAGCGAATTCCCAAAGAATAATTTTAACCGATTTTGTGGGTGATTCTTATAGGAAATGTCACGCTGATTCCGAATATGCCATAATGTTCCTATGTTTAGGATGGTATCTCACACCAAACACCTCAAAAAACACGTTTTTTTGCGGTTTTTGAAACTAAATTTTCAAAATTTGACCCCTTGGAATAGGTACTCCAAAAATTCTAGCCAACGAACCCATCCTTACTTTTGACATTATTGACATTTTAAAATTTTTTTGGATTTTTTATCTTGATCCCTCATGCAGATATCGTCTGGAATGACACATATATAAACATAAACATATAAATATATATATGTATACACATATAAAAAAGTGTTAATTTTCAGGAATCGTTTCAGAATGGTCTGAAACGGATTTCCATGAAGAAAATTTTCAAAAATTTGCATTACAAAAATTTTGAAGCCATTGCAATAGCTTCATTTTCTTCAAAAATTCGCTAAAAAAGCTTCATAATTGCGATTTTTTAATTGTTGTGTGTTGCGATATTAGTTAGAAGTACGATGGGTTGAGAATGAAGAAAAAAATCTCATTCATGCAGCATGAGTTGATGATCATATAAAACATAAATCTGGTATATATTCGGTATCAGAGAGAAATTTCCTCCAAGAATCACCCACCAAATCGGTTAAAATTATCCTTTGAAAATTCGCTCATCAACTCATATACGGAATTTTTTTCGCAAATTTGCATTTATTGTCAAGTTGTGCCAAAATATGCTTCGAATTGCGCTTTAGGTGGATTGAAAATGCAAAAAAAAATTCCGAATAAGGCCTCAAAAAAGTGTAGCCCAGGAGCCCGTAGACCTTTGATCAGGCTCTGGATTGGATCAGAGAATGTGAGGTTGTCGTGTGGTGTTCATTTTGACGCAGATTTTTTGAATAAATTCCAGAAAGGGCGTAAGAAGAAGAAACTGATGATTTCCACGAAACTGATGACGCTGCAGCCGAGGAACAGCGCGGCGATCCCACCGAAAGAGACTGAAACCCATTTGAAAGGAAAAATAAAGGCATTTAGAAAAGAGAAAGAGTAAAAAAGTGTATACCTTTGGGGCTGACTGCTGCTAATCTAACCTGAGGCCTTTATAGCTCAACTGGTTAGAGCGCTGGACTAGAAAGCCAGAGGTAGCAGGTTCGAGTCCTGCCGAGGTCACATTTTTTCACCGTCAAAACTGTTTCCACTAATTCAAGTCGACTTGTTAATCTCAGAACAGAGGGCGGGTGGCGTAGCGATGACAACCCTGATTGAGTTAACACCTTCAGTGCGGGAGCCCAAATTGTGTCAACCCTACCACCCTGAGCCAAAAAATGATAAAAACGGTCTCACTCGCAGAAATACGGCGTGAGCTCCTGTGTATGCTGGGTGACAGCAGGGTCGTACTGAATAGATCGTGAAGAGAAAGGGGCTTCCAAGCGATTGGATGGGGAACTACGACTCCCTCCTCAAGGACATGAGGATAAGTGCCCTCCCACTCGGTGTGAAGACTCGGAGGGGCACTTAAGCGCCCCTCCGCACTAAATGTGTTAAGCGATACCTATTTGAAGATATTTGCAAGAATTTAAGACAATTTGAAGGGTTTGCAGCATCTCACCTAATGTAACATGGACTAGTCCCACTTACAGGCATTACTTATTAATTCGGATTAAGGGCTGTTAGTGCGCTGCCCCCTCAATCGCCGTGCTGACCGCAGCACTTTCCTCGGTACACAAGCACACTCTTGCTGTATTTTCTGCCAAAATGCTTACCAAGCAAATCATCAACTCCGAAAATGATATCCCGTTTAGTTCTCGATCTGGCGAACGTTTCCAATGTCCAGCTGAAACTAAGGGTTTTGGGTGCTGGAACCTTCCTGAAAATGTATAAAATTCGATTCCTGAACTGAAACATCATCAACATCATTCTTCCTGGGTAGGCCAGTAATATAGCATGTTAAGTAAGCGATTTAATTAACTATGTTTCAGCAAACCACAAAGAACTAGACTGTACGACTCGGTAGGGATACATCGATGCTTTCCTGTCTATGTATTTGTGCCTTCGATGGTTGGCTGTCGATGTTTCAAAACACTAAAATTAAGCTGAATGCATTGCTAAGCCAGGCTAATGGAGAATTATTATCAATTTTTTAAATTTTCTTTTCTGAATGGTAATGCCTTGAAAGAAACAATATTGAAGTCGTGAAGCAAAAATAGTGTATCTGTAATTTTAGAAAATTTATAGACAATTTCATTATCGTACTATGGCGGGAAAGTGACGTTGAAAAGGGTGTCGTCTGTCATTGGCCAAACCCGTCTAAGATGCCAACCAAACAAAACAATAAAACAACACTGTTTGAACTCCTGATTAGTGAGAATCAAATTAACTCAATTAATTATTAACAATTATTATTACTACCTAACCCATTAATTAAATTAATTCTTTGCTCACTGCTCCCGATGCAATCTCAGCACATCCTTTTTTGGTTGTTCTTTTAGTGTGACGTATAAAAGGGTTTTTCAAGGGCCTTCAGAATGCTGCTTACTATTCAAACGGCTGAGATTTTATTTCAAGTTTTCTCCACACCAGAGGGATAAACAATTTTTTTGTTCATATTATCGGTGTTATTTTATTCCAAATAACAATACAAAAGCAGGAACAATTTGATTTTCTCATACATGATAATTCCCCATTATTATTATTTTCTAGGAAATGGTCAATAATATTCATCGATTTTTTTGAAACGTCGATGTTTCGTTTCCGATAGAACCAACTCTTACTTTTATCTCGATAACAATTTGGATAGAACCGGTAGTTTCGGAGTCATGATGGAATTCAGGTGGTATTCGAATTAGGTTCGAAAATTTACCCAAATCGGCCCTTGTACATCAATTTCATATAATAGACCGACTTTAGTTTCTCGAGACGAATTTTTCTTACTCTGAATCGAATGAGACCAATTGCAGATCGATCGGACAAAATAGTTTCGAATATCTTCCCTACATACCTCTAGGATGTCCCACAGTGGGAAATTATCTTGTATGAGAAAATCAATTTTTTTTCTGCTTTTGTAATGTTATTTGGAATGAAACAACACTGTCAATACAAAGAAAAAAACATTTTATCGTTCTGGTGTGGGGACAACTTGGAATAAAATCTCAGCTGTTTGAATAACAGGTTTCCGAGGGCAATTGAGAAACCCTTTCATACGTCACACTAAAAGAACAATCGAAAAAGAATGTGCTGAGATTGCATCGGGAGCAGTGAAAAAAAGAATTGATGTAAATAATTTAGTAAAAGTAATAAATAGATTCAATCAATAATTTAATTAAGCTAATTTTATCCTCACTAACTGTGTTGTTTTTCGTTTGGTTTGGTTGGCATCTTAGACGGGTTTGGCCAATGACAGACGACGCCCTTTTTGACGTCACTTAGGACAATAATGAAAATTTCAATAAATTTTATTAAATTACAGATACACTATTTTTGCTTCGCTATTTCAATAATATTTCTTCTATAAGGTACCTTTCAGAATTAAAAAAAAAAAAAAATTGATGATAATTCCCCATGAACAAATTCGGCATAACTCAGAAATGAATGGTTCTATCAACCTGCGGTTGGTCTCATTCGAATCAGCGGTCAAACACAGTATCTCACAAGATTTCTAGGTTAAATAAGTTTTTGGCGTTTTATATAGGTAGCGAAAACGTCTACAAAGACTAATCACATGGCGCTTACCACTCTGTGGGCTTCGACCCAACAAGCCGGTATTCCACGCTATTGCACGTGGGGAGACAAGGGCATTCAGAATTGTTGCGAGTTTGTCGTATGATCGTATCTTTGTGTTGAGCCACGCATCCCAAACCTTTCAGGTCACATAAGTTATCTGCTTATAAGTGATAAATTAGATAGATGTGGATTAATATTGCATGTGGGGGGTCCTTACGTTAGACACACAAGTTACGTTAGACACTCGAGTTCACCCAAATCTTTTTCACGTTAGACACACAAGTAACAATAGTTTTTTAGAGTGACGATACACAAACAGTCGTCGTCAATGACAGTTTATATAAGGTATTTTCAAAGATATTATTGAAAAACTGCCGAATAAACAAAAATTTTCCCTTGATGCCCAAAATTGGTACAACTTTGAGCCGCTGCATTTTAGTATTGGGGGGCCTGAAAAATTCGCTCTTGGTTCATTTGACGCAGGAATTAATCCTCTATAACTTTCATATGGAGCAATTTATCGAATTTGTGCATAGTTCAGGAGATATTAGCGAAAATCTCCCCAAGGGGGTAGATAGGAGGAAGCAAGAAGTAGAAAGGGTGGGGAACAGTCTGGCCCTTGGAGCGAGCAGGTATATTGGAGGGTGCGTGAAGATGCACGAGGAAAATCCCCCAAGGGGGTAG
>JAEMON010000014.1:9207611-9230119 GCA_030264115.1 Lygus lineolaris | reverse complement strand
TCCCCAACGCGAGCAGCTTAATTTTTAAAAACCACGACAATGCCTCTTCAGGGAGATATGGCTGGCCTTACTTTCGTCAAAGGCCAAGTACTTTCCTTCACTTTATTCGGTAGATATGTTACTGTAAACTGTAATATGTTACTGTATAAGTTATTATTCGTACTGTTCATTGTGCCCTTTATTTTTATTCCTATTTTATAACGGTGATGCTATGGTCTTCAATATTCCATCAGCTGTCAACTGGTTATTTGACAAAAATTCCTTGGGGTGATTTTATAGGTACTTACCTCACGATGTGTGGATTAGGTATATTGTGGTTCATTTTAACTTGGCAAAAACATGAAATATCAAACTCAACGATTTTTCGTTGATCACCAGTTATAAGCTTTACTCTTGAATTTTAATGATTTTACTGAGACAATTTTTGGAGAAGACCGCCAGCAGTTTTCGAAATTCGGTCGTTCGAGTATGGGCTAAGTTCCGGCTCATCACAACTTTAAGGTAGGTACCTAATTTATTGTGTTTTATTCTTCGATTTTTTCTAACTACTTGTTATAATATTATTGCTTGAGATTCAGAGTGGACCTGGAGGGGGAAAAAACTAAAATATGATAGACGAGCTCTGGGGCAGGCGATATCTGAGCGTACAGGAGTGGCAGGGGGGTAACGAGACATAGATATCCCAGCGGGAGTACTCTGTGGCGTCACCACCCGCGCCTTGCTCGGCACAAGTGAATTGGTGGTCTTTTCAACGGCGCAATTCCCTTTATCAATCAATCAATCAAATTTTCATTGTCATCAGGCCATATGCCTATACAATGTTATCACAACTTCTTTTTATCCACCACACCCTATCTACCCATCATCCCCATACCTACCTTGTTTAATTTTTAAAATTTTTTTTATGGCGTGTCCTCTTCTCTTCCAATAGTCATTAAAAAGGGAGGGGAGGGGCTTCAAAAAATAAATAATAAATTTAAAAAATGTACGTAAATAAGTACTTACGTTGTGTAAAGTATCTACCTAATTTATTTCAACAACTTACTTTTTGAGCAATATCCCTGAGATCTTTGCCTTTGAAGGATGCGTACTCTTTAATTTCGGCATATCTTGCTAACTGGCCAACACTGTTGTAGGATATATTCGTTAGGTCATTTAAAAATTCCATGTGTTGAATGTAATCTGTAGTATTTGGTTCGGCATTCCATTTCCTAAATTATCGGGAAGATAAGCAGATTGATTTGACATGCAATAGTAAGGTACACAGTACAATTATTATAAAAGTGTTTTCTCGAAAACCAATAGAAAGTTGTACTTTACGTTAGATTCTGACCTTGTGATGAAGAGGTGCGCTTCTGTTTCGTTCATCTTTTGGCGGAAACACACCTGAAAATCCAAAAACAGGTATATCCAATTGTTAAAAATCCAGTAAATTCAAATTATGGGCGCCTAAGGGCTTGGGGCAGTGTTGAGCAATACACAAACAACGGCAATGGGCAATTCTAAATACTTTTGTTTTTCGTTGTTGACGAGGTGCCAACCACTTCATTTCCCTGTTATATCATACAGTTAGATCCGCGTGAGTCTCTAGAATGCAATAGACTCAACGGGAATCAAGCAAACATGCAATCAGAATAAATAAGCAACAGTCATGTATTTGATACTGTCTAAAACGCAAGTCTGTGTATTTATTCACTCTTATTGCATGTTTGATTGATTCCAGTTGGTTCCACTGGATTCTATTTATCCAGTCGTGGGTCCTCATCCTCATGCGTTCTCCGAGCCAGTGTTGGAAAAACACACTTTTTCAAATAATTAATTTGGTTAAAGTCATGTCTCTCGAGCTCTTTTACACTTTTTTTTGCCTTTTTGGGAGGGACCAAAACTAGCAACCAAAGAAGAATAAGAACGTGAAGTTCAAGAAGAATGAAAGCTCAAATCTTCGGAACTTCAGCGTCATTTCAAGTTTGAGTGTCCAATGGTTATAATTCAGCGTTTTTCATGCACAAAACGGCGCTCAGAAAATTAGAACGTGTTCTAAATTTGCTGGTGAAGTTTAAAACGCTCCGCCAGAATGCACACCATGCTAAGGAGGGGGTAGAGAAGTTGACCTTGGGGAAAAAGCTGAAAAAGTCCCCTTCTTCCACTTCATGTTCGGGAATAAGAAAAAGTGGAAGAATAAGCTGGAGGAATATTACCTTCAGGCTCTCACCACTCCAATACTCCATTCCCCATGAAACTATACCTTTGGAACCGACGAGTAATAGAATCCCGCAGAACCAACGGGAGCCAACATACAATGAGAATAAATGAATAAATTCCGCAACAGTCATATATTTGGTACTGTCTAAAATGCCATTATGTGTATTTATTCACTCTAATTGCATGTTAGATTGATTCCTGATGGTTCTACTGGATTCAATTTACTCAGTAGGTTCCAAAGGTATATTTTAACATGGGAAATGGAGTGGTGAGAGCCTAAAGGCAATATCCCTCCAGCTTATTCTTCCACTTCCAGCTTTTTCAAAGGTCAAACCCTTCTTATTACAGTGCGCATCATGGCGGATCGTTTTAAACGTCACCAGCAGATTTAGAACACGTTCTAATTTTATGAGCGCCGTTTTGTGCATGAAAAAAGAATGATAACCATTGAACACTCAAACTTGAAGTGACGTTAAAGTTCCAAAGATTTGAACTTCCATTCTTCTTAAACTTCACGTTCTTATTCTTCGTTGGTTGCTAGTTTTGATCCCGAAGAGGCGAAAAAAGAGCTGAAAAAGAGCTCGAGTGATATGGCCTGAACAAAAGTACTTCATTAAAAAAGTGTGTTTGTTACATTTTACATTGGCTTGGGGAACGCATGAGGATGAGGACCCACAATATACGTTCGTTCCCCCTTCTTAAAGAAAAAAAAATTGATAGTACTGAAGGGAGGTACAGGTACTCGGAAAATCGAATTTAAAAAAAATCTCTGAAAATGGTCCCTGGCAGAATTAAGTTGACGGGTCCGAGTCACATACAAATCTGAAACTCCTATTCAATAACTGGTAAACGTGCTTGGTAACCTGGTAAAACCTAAATGACGAATCCCTAAAAATACAGAAAAATTATAAACCCTTGTGTAAATATTTGCAGCGTTACTCGTAAATTTAGGTACTCATTCATTTTAAAGTATGTACAACGAAAGCTGTAAAATCTCAGTTCATCCGTGAAAATGAACTTACGGTAGCACCTGGGAAAACCATGTTCCAATCCCTGTAGTTCTTTTCTATGGAAATTACGGTAGGATTTTCGTTGTAGCGGACCCACGACTGGATAATGAGTGAGTAAGCGAAAGAGTTGGCTGCCATCACAACGAGAAGCCACAGCAAACTAAGACAAATTCAGAAATTCCATATTCGCTTTGAAAAAATGTGGTTTAGAGTCATTCATGAATTACGAGGCTCGGCAACTTTTTGGTTCAATAAATATCTTTATAAGTAGGTCACATATTTATCCAACTAGGTATGCACTATGTGGTGTGCAGGATGGCCCACTTAAGACGCCCAAGATTATAACACACATCCTACTTGTTGTTTATATGTTTTTTGTTTCGAATCCTGAAAAAAATGACGCATCACTCGAATTTTCGGGTTGTGAAAACGGCGAAGGGTGTTCCAGCCAGGGTGTGAACCGTCATCAAAAATTCGCAAATCTCAGGAATTATGGAGTTCATATTAACACTTTCAGTGCGAAAATTTTGTGAACCCTACCACCCTGAACATTTGTTTGGCGAATAATTCAAATAATGTTCTCACTCATAAAAATACGCATCATATTTTTTTTATTTCACAATCCGGTGCTCCTGAGTATACTGGGTGACAGCCAGGGTCGTACTGAATAGATTGTGAAGAGAAAGGGGCTTCCAAGCGATCGGCTGGGGAACTACGACTCCCTCCTCAGGGATAGGTGTATGGAGGGAGACGGGAGCTTAAGTGCCCTCGTGCTTGATGTGAAGACTCAGAGGGGCGCTCAAGCGCACTAAATGTGTTAACTCTCACTACAAATCTTATTACTACTTCAGGCCAATATGTTTTTCTTAAAAGTAACTGCCCCTTCCCTCCCTCCAGTTACCACTTTACCTCTAAAACATTGAATTGTTTGTGGGTTGTCATTATGGTTACAACCCTAATAGTGTAACTTTAAAACATTGTTCCAACTTTTTTCAGCCAATAATCGATAAATTTCAAATCTTTTTTCCGGCATTCTTTCTATTTTTAATTCTGCAGGGCAACACACTATCGAAATTTCCCATTCTAAATTTTGAATTGATAACAAATGTGAAATTTTTGAAATTTAGCGTGTTGCCCTGCAGAATTAAAAATAGAAATAAAGTCGAAAACAGATTTGAAATTGATTGATCATTGGCTGAGAAAAGTTGGAACAATATTTCCCACCAATGGCAAAACCCCCTCAAGCTTGGAAAACCATAAATTTTGGTGGATTATTCTAATAGGTACATGATTTTCGGGGTATTTTTCATGCTGAATCTCGTGGTGATGTTAATTTTTAGATTTATTCATTACCTTCTACCTCAAAGACCTTCTACCATTCTGGTCGTTGACCGGTTTTTCAAGATAGTATTACACAGATCGAAAAATTAACATTGAAAAAATACCCCAAAAGTTATGTATTAATTCAACGATGCAATGAGCCCCTGTTCGCTATTGGCTGTTTGTAGGGTAGCTGTTAGCACTTCTGATTGGAAAACCTCTGGCATCTGCAAAATTCCTTTGTGGGTTGGGGATCGATCCCCCACGCGAGCAGCTTTATTTGCAAAACCACGAGAATGGTGGCGCCCAACGTGGGCGCCATTGTCGTGGTTTAAAAAAATTATGCTACTTTGAGGGGATTCGAACCTTATTGACACAGCTGAATCTGAAGGATTCCACTATGTGTAACTGCATAACCACCTTGGCCATCGAAGACCAGATGTTTGTCTCTCATTCCTACTGAAGGATGAATTTTCGTTCACGACATTTCCCCGAGGCTAATCTGAGGCCTCCTGACTCAAGGTAGCTGAACATCCTGACCTTACTGGAGACTGGAGTGTGAGTGCTGACGCAGGGGCCGACGCCAGTTCAGTAGTTCAGTTGTTTTTCGCTTCAAAGTGAGAGAGCCGGAGAATTGGAAGGGCCCCACATCGCAACCCCTATTAGTCACCCGAAGACACTGCGATTTTAAGAGATGTGATGGCGAGAAGCTTTTTGTGATGTGAGCAGAAAGGAGAGAAGAATCAATTATTAATTTAATTGCAGTTGTGTGCGCCTTTTGGGAGTTGGAGGATTGTTTCAATTATCGTGTCCTATCGACTGCGCCACTTGTTGTGGTCAGGAAATCGTTAAAAAATTCTGAAGGAAATCTGAAGGATTCCACTGTGTGTCACCGCGTAACCACCTTGGCCATCGAATACCTGATGAGATTTCATTCAGGACAGTACATTTGGTAAATGAATAATACAAAAAATACGGTTTTCCAAGTTTAGCGCATATTATTAGCTTGTGTTTTTTGCTATCCCGAAAATTCGAGTAATAATCGACTTTCAGAAAAATTCAAGTAAACGAAATCGAAATATTCTTTGAATTGCAGATTTCAGTTGGAACATAATGTATGTACGATAATGATTGTATCTACTTACGTTTCGGACCAATGGTAGTTCTTTTTAGTGATGTACGGAATCCCATGCAGAGATGTTGTCTCACTAAACTCCTTCATAATTTTCACCAGTCGATTTTTTTTATTTCTAACATTGTCTGGATTTATATTTTTAGTATTAGCACGCTTCATGATCTCTTAAACAGATTAGATAAATAAAATAAAATAATATAATGTAATCATAAATTTTAATAATTACGTTATTATTACCTAGTAATAATATTACGGTTTATAAGCCCATTTGTCTCACTTTGGTAATTTTAAAGTTTACACTAAATTTTGGTAAGGTAATAAGGGGTAATAAGGGAAGTTAATAGAAGGTGGTAGAAGGTTTATAGAGGGTAATAGAAGCCCCTACCTATCTACCATTAAATTGGATGACAGTAGGTACTACTTGTTCTTGGGGAGTTTAAAATATAGGAAATGTAACGCCCTTCACATGGGAATCCGCGTTTCAACTGAATCGAAAAAACTGTAAATTGAATTTCACGACATTCAGGACGATTCAGCCTAATCTTGATAGCCTATTTATTATCTCCCCTACAAACTTAATCGAAAAACCGTGTTTTTCGATATCTTGATCGCTTAGAGTCACATTAGCGTGACGAAAAGATCTTGATCTTTCCACACAAAATTATAGGTAATAATTACCAAAAAGTAGAGATTTAATTAATAACGTCACGTACGACTTCTCTACCTATTAGGTAGTTACGTTTACGTAATGATGTCAGAAGACATCTCTGGTGCAACTCTTCTCACTACTTGCATTACTTTTATAAACACAAAATGTCTACTTTATGGTATTTACTGCTAATTAAATTTTTATTTAATTCTAATTTTCATAGAAATAAAGAGGTATTGGGTACCATAAATGTCTACCGATATATAATATTAACCCGTGTGAATAGCAAAACCATTTGATTCACTCTGTAGAAAATGTCGAAATTGAGCTAGAAAGGACGTTTTTGACTACTTAAAAAACAAATCCACAAAAAAAAAAATTAAAAAAAAACCTAACCCCACTAAATCGATGATTCGCTATCGATCTAGCCTATCGCCGAACTGGCACTGCGTTATCCCGAATGAGGATGCCCATTTTAAATGCAGAATCGGATTCTACGCAAAATTTCATGAATAGACACCTAACCCGACTTTTTACGTCACTTCCGAAACTGGCAAAAAATGGAATTTCCTTCAAAATTAAGTGCGACACATGACTTTCAAGAGTATTAGCGAATTTTTGAAGAATTGCTATATTGAAATGGCTTCAAATTTAAATATTTCAAATTTTTGAAAATTTTCTTCATGGAAATCTGTTTCAGACCATTCCAAAAAGATTCCAGAAATTAAACACTCCGAACGATATCGAGCTAAAAATCTCAAAAAATTTCAATATGTCAATAACTTCAAAAGAAAGGATGAGGTTCGTTGGCCAGAATTTTTGGAGTATTTCAAGGGTTCAAATTTTGAAAATTTAGATTCAAAAACAGCTAAAAACGCGTTTTTGAGGGTTTTTGTGTAAATTACCATCTTGAACATGGGAACATAATATAAGGTATATCTGGAATCAGCGAGAAGTTTCCAATAAGAATCACCCACCAAATCGGTTAAAACGATTTTTTGAAAATTCGCTCATCAACTCATGCTGCATGAATGGGACTTTTTTTTGTTCATTATGGATTCGGAAGGAATGCACTAGGGACAGAAATTTGTGCCACATTTGCCTTTTTTAAAGCAAAATTCGGAGTTTTAACTCGAGAAAATGGTGTAGGTATATTATTCATGAAATTTGGCCTAAAACCGAAACTGCAATTAAAAATGGGTTTCTATTTTATATAACGAAATTAATGCCAGTTTGGCCAGTTGGGGATAGGCTAGTCTGATAGAAAATTATCGTTTTAGTGGTGGTAGGAAGAAAAAAGACTGTTCCATCCTTTAGGAACCACCTTTTAGTTTATTTTTCAAATGTTTTTTATCCTTTAGGAACCACCTTTTAGTTTATTTTTCATGTTTAATTTTTAGTCTATTTCGTTCTCCAGGGTGACGACAAACTGTTTTTTCTTTATTGTACGAGTAATACTCTCATCTTTGACGGACGCAGCGTCCAACATCAGCTCTTCTTCGGTTTTCCTCAAATTCCGTTCGATGGCTGCCAGCGAGTCGGTGACGTCGGAGTTTGTTTCGTTTTCAGGATTGTCGTCATTTCGTTCGTAACCCTCCTAGAGATAGGAGATCTCGAATTCAAGACCAATCGAAAATTATGTGCTACTTGCCTATCTAGAATTTTGGAAACATTGCAATTAGGGTTGAGTATCGACGGCCGATGTTTCGGCCTTCGATGGCCCACGGATGATATTTTTCCACCATCCATGGTTGCATTCGATGGTGAGAATCGATGGCCGTGAGCCCCTTCAGGCATAAATCGTTCGTCGCCATGGAGGAAGGAATCCATCGCCATGTAAGAAGGAATCCATTGCCACGGAAGAAGGTTTTTACAGTGTTGCCATTTGGGATGTGTATGGTTTATGGTTTCAGGTTTTTGTGGAACAGCCGCCCATCCTCCAGAAGATCGTCAAGCTATACAATAGCCTTGGGAAGAACCATCTGAGACCACCTATGCTTGAAATATGCTCATACATAGGCAAACAGTGACTATTACTGAATTTTTCACTATTGATTTGATGGTGAAAACCATCAATGGTTTAGTATAGATGGTTTTTGATCATCGATGATGTGTTTCAATGGTGACCATCGATGGTTTTTGAACAATGCTCAACCCTAATTGCAATTTTTTGGGGGGGATTTTATGGGTTATTTATTTACTGAGCTGATCCGATAGGCAGAACAACCATGCGACATCCACACTCTTCTGGACTTGTAACACGGATCCTTCTTGATTAACATAATATGATACCTATCATCAAGAAGGCCAAGGGTTACAACGCTGCACTCTCCTCAGAGGGGACCGACATGTCTGTTCCCCCTACCACACTAGCTCCTTAGTAGTACAAAACCACATTGTCCCTGCCTCACCCACAACCATTTAAGGTTATACGGCAGTAATCATCACAATTTGATGGTGGAACTGCAGTTATTTGACCTGCCGTCAGTTCCAAGCAGCAGTGGTTTTATTTGGGATTTTGTGGGTTATTTATTTACTGAGCTGATCCGATAGGCTATTGCTGCTTGGAACTGACGGCAGGTCAAATAACTGCAGTTCCACCATCAAATCGCCTAATTGCAATAGTTTAGTGCCCTTTGCAATTTCGTTATAGTTAGGTAGTAAGTACCTTCAGCTCTCCCACTGCTACCGTGTAGAAGACATTCATGTAGTGGATATCAGCGAAGGATACAGCCAGACTGTTGACCGCAGGGCAGTGCGTTCTGAAGTCGAACTCGTCAATTTCGACGAGGAGGCGGTAGAGTTTGTTTGATTTGGCAACCGACATCGCCAAATGATGAATGGCTTCCAACCTCTTCGGCAAGTACTCTGGGTGGTACTCCTGGTTTTTGCAGACGTCGTGCCGTCTGCAGAAGGACTCTCTGCAGACCCAAGGGAGAGAGCTGGAGTCTATCATCTTCTTCAGGTGCTTCCAAACTATTCTGGCCATGCCAAGCCTTTCGGTGAGGTTGCTGTCTCTGAAATGAGGATAAATTGCTAAAATTGTAGATAAATTATATCGCACTTCATTGGGCTTGCAGTGCATAGGACTCTCCACAAAACCTAAGAAAGAGAGCTTGAGTCCATCAGCTTGTCCAGGTGTTTCCAAACTATTGTGGTCAAACCCTTTGGGTAAGGTTGCTGTCTGAAATTCGGACACAATGCAGTTTTTGGACAAAATGAAGCACTGTTCGTCTGTTCCAGACTTCCTTGGGCCCATCAGATGGACTTTATGCAGAACCAAAGAGAGAGCTGGAGTTTACCATTCTTTTAGGTGCTTCCAAAGACTATGATAAGCCTTGGGGGTAGTTGCTGTCTCTGAAATGCAGAACGGCGCCGTTGATGAGAGAAATTAAGCACTATTACGAAGTCCCTTTCCAGGCGGACTCTCTTCATCTGCAGACCCAAGGAAGAGAACTAGGATATTGCTCTTTGGGTGCTTACAAACTATTCTGGTCATGCTAAGCCTTCGGTGAGGCTGTTGCCTCTGAAATGCCGTTGTGGGTACCTATGGTTCCAAACTTCCTAAGCTCTGTTAGCTCCTGATGAGTGGATAACTTCAAATATAGTTAGGAAATTTTCTTAATATGCCAGTGTATCCTAGTTCTTATCTAATCCAATAGCATATTCCCTCTACTGAAGTAATATAACAGCATTAATATAACAGCATATAAGGCATTTGGGGGCCGATACCCGACAAACTGATATATATAATCAACCCTCGGCCGACTAATCCAAAACAATATCTACTGAAGTAAGTGACTTTGACATTTTTATCTTGGTCTTTGATGAATATGCCCTCCTGATTTTTCAATATTTCATACTAATAGCACCATAAAGACAGCTTAAGCAAGTATATGCGACGACTTCTTGCCTGAAAATGCCACCAAGCTGATGCAGAAGTCCGACCATCAAGAAGGGGATGATGTTGGTGTCTTTCTCAAGGAGATGTTGACAAGTCAAGCACGGGAAGCCCTGGTAGAACACGACTGGCGGGAGACCGTAGTCCAGAACCTTCAAAGGATTGTTATGTTTGAGAAAAAATATGGCAAAAACGACGTCTACCATACATGATTCTGACTCTGCTAACGTTACCCTGAGCACCCTTTAAAATCCGCGATTACCTATCTTACATCAAGAAGTATCTATCTAATATCCATATTAAAAAGTGGGGCGAATGTCCCTAGGGACCAATCATCCAAGCAGAGATTCTTGCTATAAAACTTAGCGCTAAGAAGATGCTGGACAAGTGTCTCAATGGAGCTATCCTACATTCAGGCTTTGCTTAAAAGGCCATTGCCTAGTTTTTGATGAATTGGAATACTCAAATACTCTCAAAAGTGGCTGCAAAACCAAGTCATTCTTCTCTGGATTCCTGGGCATAAGGGTAATGATGCTTTTGATCTAGCTAAAAGGGGATCAGATTCCTCTTTGTGGCGTTTTAGAAAAAAAAAGGCATGAACGACGTTAGAATACCTTGTGGGCCACTGCCCACTTCGATACCATCTGAAGAAAATAGGAAAACTAACAACAGACATCTGCCAACAGACCCTTGGAAATGCCATTTATCTCCAGATGTTATCTCCAAGGTAGCTTATAAGTGCTGATCTCCGCTGGGAAGAGGGTTTTTGATAATCCCTTGTCTTAAGGCTAATGCTGGCTGGGGGCAACCCGCGATTTATCTTAAAGGTCGCAGAAGGGGGGGGGGGGGGGGGGGGGGGGGGGGGGCTGAAGAACCCAACAGTCCCTCTACCATTAATTAAAAGTAGGTTCCATTCAAGCAGCATGACTTCATGAGCGAATTTTCAAAGAATGATTTTGACCGATTTTGTGGGTGGTTCTTAAAGGAAATTTTACGCTGATTCAGAGTATACCATATTTATGTTCTTATGTATAGGATAATAATTTACACCAAAGACCTCAAAAAAACACGTTTTCTGACCCTTAATTTTCAAAATGTGACGCCTCGGAGTCCTCCAAAAATGCTGGCCAACGAACTCAGCCTTTCTTTGGTTATTATTGACATTTTGAATTTTTGTTTGGATTTTTTAGGTAGATTCCAGGGTCAGATATCGTCTGAAATGACATGTACGTAATATATAAGTACATACATATATACATATGGAAAATGTTAATATCTAGGAATCGTTGTAGAATGGTCTGAAACGGATTTCCGCGAAGAAAATTCTCATTATTTAAATTTGGGAGCCTATTTTCGTCGAAAATTCGCTAGAAGGTGTTGGGGAACACTTATGGAGCTATTTTTCCAGAAGCACAGATATTTGAAAAGGTACATGATAGCATCTCTAATACCTTTTATTCTTACCTCCAAAGGTTTGATATTCGGGGAGCCAGCAACGACAAAATAAGTCGTTATTAGCAGTGGAAAAGTCTGTGCGAATTTCTTCAAAGCAGCCGCATAGTCAGGTTCGTCCTCCCTTTCTCCTGCTAAGAAACCCAAACTTGATAAATCATAAATTACTTGTGGAGTTCTACAAAAGTGCACAATGCTCCCATTATTAGATAGCAATCATTTCTTCTATTCGTGTTAGCAATAAAAAAAATAAAAATAAAAAAATAAAATAATAATTGAAGCATGTTCCAATGCTAAATAGGTGTAGGTACTTTTTGCTAATTGGTTGGTAATACTTAAAATGTGTAATAATTACAGTTAACCATCTTTCTTTTGCGGATGACAGGGTATTTCTCCATCATGGCGTCTAAAAACGAGTTGGTGAAGTCGAAAGGGTTTTCGACCGATTGTTTTGGCATCATCAGGCCCCCGAGGGACAGTCCGGTCAGAAGAACGGCGTCCGTTGCCGGGTCGTTCACGTCTGACGTTACCTGCCCCCAACGATTCTCCCAGATCCTCCTGAATACATAGATAAAAATGATAGGAAAATTAATTTCCTGCTACTATTTTTTTCTGAAGCTTATTTTTGAAACTCCATTCTTCCACAGTGGGGCCAAAAATTAGCTGAGTAATGAGTAAAATATTGCAAAATAAATTATTGGCTCCCAGAATCGCAAAAATCTTCAAAATTCGTTTTTGATCATTGGAACAGCACAAAATTGCTTTTAATTTTTGTAGAAAGTGAGAAGAAGACCTGAGAATTCTGCATCGAATGAGACCAACGCCAGCTCACCAATAAAGCAACCATTGTTTTTGCGGATTTTTTCAAAGTTTCCCGTTTTTTTCAACTTTTTAGAAGTGAGCACAACAATATGGGAAATTTTGAAATGCATTAAAAATCATAACTACGGTGTCTGTTGAATTTTCCAGGTTTTATGCGACTTTGGGAGGGTTTTAGGTTAATATAGGAACTAGGGATATAATTCGGGCCAGCACTAAATTTCCAAGGATCGTCCTTTAGAGATAGTTTTTGCCAGAAAATACCATTTTGGACCTATGAGACGGTCCCTGGAGTCTCAGTCGGTATGCAAAACCCGCACGACCGCTCGGTCTTGAAGGTGGGGTAGGCCTCGAGCGCCGTGCAATCAGGTAAGATTGTATAATGAGCTGTTTTGATTTCAACGGTATCAACGATCGACATAAGGACTTCGTCAAGGTTTGATCGATAGTTAAAATTAATCTATTATTAATAATTAAGTTAGTAGGTAGACGTGTTGTAACCATAAAGATGATATTTAAAAAGAGAAGTTCCATTTATGCAGTAACGGGTTGATGAGCGAATTTTCAAAGAATAATTTTAACCGATTCGGTCGGTGATTCTTATGGGAAATTTCACGCTGATTCCGAATATACCATATATGAAGGTTCAGGGGAAAGAACAGGGAATGTCCATTTTTTCCGAATTCGGTCTCTATATCGCATTCTGTTAGTATTCGGAGTTAGATGGAATTCATGGGTGTGGGAAATTTTTTATTTCTATTTTAACGCGAAAAATATTGATTTTTTTAGTTCTAAATGAAAAAGTTGCTTTTTCTAAAAAAAAAAAAAAATTATTGTGACATTCCTTGTTCTTTCCCTTTACCCTTCATATGTTCCTACGTTTAAGATGGTAATTTACACCAAAAACCTCAAAAAACACTTTTTATTTATTTATTTTTTTAAATCGATTTCTGACTCTAAATTTCCAAAAAATTGCGCTAAAGGGTCTTGCAATTAATAATGATGATGTCACCCATCCTCGTTATGCTCATTTTTTCAGCTATTTTCTCGCTCAACTAGAAGGAGTTTGTGGCTGAAAATGTGTGTTTTTCAGAGCAATAAACCCGAATTTGATTTCAAAACATGCGAATTTCCAACCCATGCATACCTTTACCTACTCTATTGTGTCAAATGTGACCCTCTCTCACTTACGTAGTATAATACGTAGTAATATTTATTAATCGTATAATACGTAGTAGGTACCTCTCTTTGGCGATCTGATTATACGCCAATCCTTGGTCGATGAAGATGACGGCGCTGTCCCAAAGGTGGCCGGTCGTCTCTTTTTTCGACCTCATCTCCACCAGAGTCCTCAGGAAGTCCACTTGTTCTTCGGGAGACGCCCCCTCCATACTCGCCATCAAAGGGTCGCCAATTTCCCTGTACAATACTTCGGGAAAACGATCGATTGATTAATTTGGTATTCAAGACTCAAATGTTTGAAACGCCTCACAGTTGGGTGAAATGGTTCTTTTTGGACATGTTGATAATGAACGATTTTCTTAAAATAGAGGCGATGGATTCCAGAATTGTCTAGGCCTACATTCATTTTTAGCAAAATCTTGTTAGCAGTGGATTCTAAAACATTTTCCCGCGCTCAATCGAGAAATGCCTTGAGAATCAAGCAAAAATGTCCCCTTTGCACTGTTGATTCTGAACTCCTTGATTCTGAAGGCATTTCAGAATTTCATGTATTTATTTCATTTATGTATTTATTTATTTATTAATTTCGTTCATTTTATTTATTAATTTAAGCCATTTTAGGTATTTATCAGATATTCATCAGCTATTATAGCTAATAAATATCTGATAAACACCTAAAATAGCTCACTAACACCTCATAAACCCTAGGAAAAGCACGTTTTTTACCATTGGAACTTCCCAAAATTGTTGTCTAAAAAAAAAAAGTTGAAGACCAGAGGCTTATGAGTCGAATGAGACCAACGCAAGCTCACCAACAAATAGCCTTGCTTTTTGGTGATTTTTCAAAGTTTTCCGTTTTCTCGACTTTTTCAGTAGTGAACAAGGAATAAGTAGAGAAAGCGGGAAACTTTGAAAAATCTTAAAAAATCAAGGCTATTGTGTTGGTCAGCTGGAATTGGTTTCATTTGGGGCAGAATCCTCAGATTTTAAACTTTTCTCTTGTACAAACCCGATTTTGGGCAATTCCAATGGTCAATACGTGAGTTTTCTAGGTTTTGTTTAAAATTATGGCAGCTAATAGCTATTTTAGGTACTTATAGGACATGTGGTATATTCGGAAGACCTGAACTTCTGCGTCGAATGAGACCAACGCCAGCTCACCGGTCAAGTACACTTGATTTTTCAGTTTTTCAATTTCTTGACTTAGGTACCTATCAGTCGAGGAAACAAAAACTTCGAAAAATCATGGCTATTGTGTTGGTGAGTTAGCGTTGGTCTCATTCGACGCAGAACTCTCAGCTTATCAACTTTTCTCTTGTGCAAAACCAATTTTGGGCGGTTCCAATGTTCAAAAACGTGGATTCAGCGCAAAATTGTCTATAAAAATCGTTCACAACATCGTATTGTCCAGAAAACCCCCATTTCACCCCGCCCACAGTGGCTTAAAATAGGGCTTTTCCCGGACAGAAATATCGACCTCTTTGGACTTATAGGAAATATTACTATAATAACTATTATAGTAGTTATTTCTACACCTAGAATAACTAATTAGCTGCAGTATTTTGAAAAAACCCCGAAAATTCGCGTTTTTGACCACTGGAACCGCCCAAAATTGTTTTTGTATGGAAGAAAAGTTGAAGACCTGAGGCTTCTGCATCGAATGAGACCAACACAGCAATCATGATTTTTAGTGATTTCTGAAAGTTTTCCGTTTTCTCGAATTTTTCAGAGGTGAAAACTGAAAAATTACCAAAAACCATGGATAAAGTGTTGTTCAGTTGGGGTTGGACTCATTTGACGCAGGAGTATCATGTTATTCCATTAGCCAGAAACGTTAATTTTCGAGTTTTTTTTCGATATATCGCAGCTAATTAGCTATTCTAGATATGGGATATATTCAGAATCAGAGCAAAATTTCCTATAAGACCGGAGGGGACGATATGTTTCTCCCGGAAAAACCTTTATTTCGAGTTTTATAGATCAGAACTCACCATCTTCTCCTGCAGTAGACGATATTTTGTTTCCCGACCGATGAGATTCTTCAGATTTTCCCTCTGCCAGGTGTTTTTCCAGTTCTTTGCTCACCGCTTCCACCCTCTCTTTCGTCGACATCGGGCACGAGCAGTACGTCCTCATCCGCGACTCGATGTCTTTGACGCTTTTTCGACTGATCGGTCGTTTTTTGACTTCGAGCTTCAAATTCCTGGGTTTCGTGGGTTGCTTGCATTTTTTGGGTCTTTTCGTGGGGTTCTTATCATTTCGGCCGCCTTTCTTACGGTTAGGAGGTTTCTCAGATATGATAGGGGAGATTCCCAGTCTGTTTGGTTCTTTCTCCTCTTTTGTGGGTTGAACGATGTCACCTTCAACTGAACAAATGCGTACTAACAACATCAATCTCGTTCAAATTCCTTTATTCTATATCAACGAATATATTATGGTAGAACGGTTGTGGTTTTTTGGCAATAATATCCGTTCTAGGGATAGGAATTGGTACTCCAAGGGTTCAAATTTTGGAAATTCAGAGTCAAATTGAAGAAACCCATTCGAACCGTCTTATTGTGCCATTTACAAACTGTTGAAACGCTTGCATACGAGTCTACAACACATTGGGACATTTTATGTCTTTAGCCCCCCCTTTACTACCCTTCCCTTTCCCTCTTATGTACTCTATCTACGAATTACAACTGATACAGGGTGATGTATTTATTTATTGTTTTTATTTATTTATTAATTAGCTTCAAGAGCCACTCATATGATCCGGACCCTGGGCATCGTCAAGTAAATGTCCTAAAGAGGCTACATACGAAATTACAGCTTCCTAGAGTGTAGGGTATAGAAATTACCTATTAAAATTATTTAACCATCGCTTCACAAAACCGTTCTCGCAATATTCGGATCACCTGCTATGAATCAAATCATCGAAACACCAGCTCAATGAAATCATCAGAAATTAACAAGCGTTGTTAACAATTAACAATTATTGAGGATGATCACCTGAGTGTACACAATTATTCAAATAACCATGCTCATAACTCAACTTGTTGGCCACGCACTTCGCATTAGTTAATATAATATGGTTGGATAAATCGAGAGCTCTCCGACGAATGGAGAACGATTTTCGTCCGATGAAAACTAAAGAAGCTTATTTTCGTGAGCAATTTTTCGTGACTTTTCTTAGTTTATGTGCCAAGCAAAGACATAAAATGTAAAAAATCGCTAAAAACGCGTTTTTTGTGTGTAAATTTCCATCTTAAACACAAACACATATGGTATATTCGGAAACAGTGTGAAATTTCCTTTAAGAATCACCCACCGAATCGGTTAAAATGATTCTTTGAAAATTCGCTCATCAACTCATGCTGTATGAATGGGACATTTTCCTTCATTCTAAGCAAAATTATTGACTGAGAATGAACAATTTCAACAACTGAAAATGAAGGAACCTACAAAAGTTCATTCAAATGACTTATAATTTGTAGGTACGAGAATGTGGTAGGAAACCATGAACATGAACCCTCAAATATTTATCCATTCTACCTAAAAATACCTTGAGAAGATTGTATTCAATTAGGTTGTATCCACGAATATCAAATTACGAAATACAATGCAGACATGCCCAAAACTCAAAAATTTGTGCCTAGTGGATATTTGGGTCATAAATATGTGACATAATCCACTTGCCAGACTTTTTCTATATTATAGCTTCCCCGTATCTTTAACGATTATGTAAATCGTTGGAATATGTTGATATTATGACTCAATAGGAGGAATTTTGAACATCAGATTATCCGCTAAATTTTGGAAAAATCCGTTAGTGCGTGGAAACTGATGTTTGGAGAATTGAAATAATTTGCACATCCGCAATACCTAAGTAGGTACTATTGATAATTCATAGAGAGCCATCTAGAGCCTGACCTCCTCTTTATGCGTACAATCTCTGAAAATGTTATCAAAATCGGCAAATTGTAGAGGTTAGGGGAGTGGCAAGGATTCACGGACATCCAGACAGAAAGACCACCAGAAGCACAGGCAAAAACTAAATTTGTTACGGAAGGTCAAATATTTGGGCAACAAAATTATCACTTTCCAAAAATTTGTAATCAAGGTGAAGAAACTAATGGAATTTCCTGGTAAGGAGGAAGTGATTAAATGGAAAAAGGCTGCTTTTAGGGGCTGTGGGATTGTGCGGGATTTATCTGCCAAAGGTGTAAAAAAAATCAGGGAAACTCCAGGAAATTGACTCAATTTCGCGGGATCCAGCGTATTTTGTCAATTTCCTGGCGCTTCCCTGATTTTTTTACACCTTTTTCTGTTTTCTTTTCAATAATTAATCATTATAGTTGGTAGGACAAAACCCTTACCACCTATGAAATAATATTTTACTTCTGAAATTGTATTTTCACTCACCTTGAGGAGGCTGATTCTCTTGTTTCCTGACTGGCATTGGATAAGGACACGTATTTGAAGGTGGACAGCGATTGAAGACGTTATAACTATCAAATTCTGGCTTATCTTCTTTGTAACTGTGAATTGTATTCGTTGTTCTGGGTAATTGGCGAATATTCCTGTCAGCACGATTGTTCGCTCCTATTTAAATTCACCTCGTTATTAACATCGAGATATATATTCAATACCTACTAGATGATTGTAGTACCTACCTACTAGATGATTTGGGGAGGTTCTGTAGGATAGGTAAGTATAAGTACCTTCTCTGTGACATGTTTTTCTGTTGGGTAGGTACTTTGGACTTCCCTTCTGACAAATATTCATAGATTCAATACCTACTAGATGATTTTGGGAGGGACCTTACGGTGGGTATACCTTCTTTGTGACCTGTCTTCCTATTGGGTACTTTGGACTTCCCTTCACTGGACGTGTCGCTGCTCGAACCCCGACTTCTCGGTCTCAGTTTATGCATCATGGCCGACAACATGTGGTCAATATGTTTCGGATCCCTCAGCACCCGCGTTTCACCCGGAAAATTCGAATTCCTCAGGCTCTCCTCCATGGCGTCCACCATTTCTTCGGGATTGTTATTCCCCCACATGACTTGGAGATTACTACAATCTATGGAGCGAAAATCACTGAAAGTTGGTTGTGAATATACTCGTACGTACGAACCAGTGAACCTTAAATAATTGAACTGCCTAACTAACAAACTATTGCATTTCGGGTGACTCTTCTGGAGCCTAGAAACCACAAACGGTTCAAAAAGGATAGCTACCAAATGGATTTTACCATAAACATTGGTACCTACTGGGTGCAACATTTCTGCTTCCACTACTACCGAAGGTAGGGCGAAAAGTAAAAAGAAAATTACCAACAACAAAATAAAAATTTCCACGTTTGCTTTTGCCTTCTACAAAGCTTTCTGAACAAATTTGGTACTTGGTAGGTACTTTTAAGTTCGATTTTTGGGTTAGGCTCGAGATTAAGGGCGGGATTTATATATGGTTGTCTAGTTTCAAGGAGACCTTGAGTTGGTCTGCTCGAAATTTGGAATACGGATTCGGCTTTAGGAATCCTCGAAGACCATCTCAAGGTCTTAAAAATCGAGGACCGTCAATAAATCCCGCCCTTAACCTTGAAATTCCCATGGACTAACGTGAATTTCCCATAAAAACCTATCTCACGACCTGTTCCTTCGATTTCGCACATATTTTAAGGATAGTTGAACTTTGGATTCACGATGATTGCCCAAGAAGTTCATCTCGGTTGGATCAGTGCCACTGCGCATGCTCAATCTTGAAATTTGTTGCCATGAAATGAGTAAAAACTATGCAAAAGGAATTATCAATAACTTATTGGGTACACTATAAGGAAGGGAAATTTGGTGCGATTTTCATGCATTGACCGGATTAGCTCCTATTCGGGCCTCTACGAAGTGAAAGTCACTGCTGTGCAGGCGAAAACGTGTTCTCATCAGGAATACCAATTTCAAACAACCAATGCTCCGTTTTCTACTGAAAAACTTTTATTTTGAAAGGCAAAATTTTACCTTACGCGTCGACAGATGCACATTTTTCTAAAAACCAAGTAGGTATAGGCATTGATTATGGATATCAGCAGAGGTGAGCTCTTTTCAATAATGGACGAAATAATTGTCAAAAAACGGTAACTTTATTCAATAATTTTCTAGGTAACATCAATAACAACTAAGTACCACAGACAACTTTAAAGCAAATAAACATTCAAGAAATATTTTGCGATTCAAAAAATGGAGTTCCAACGAACGTAATGGAGTAGATTTAATTACCTACATATCTATAGAATAAATCTAACATACAAACATAAATTACTATAATTTATTATTATATTTATTCATAATTTGCAAATCTATTCCACCATCAACCATATTAGATTTTTACAACTTTATCATAGGAAAATAATTTACAAAATAATTTTATCTTTTTTTCTTCATCAGATGAAAAATAGGTAGGAAAAAAAAGATAGTTTGATATGATATAGACTATTTTTTTAAGGGTTCATATATTAGGTACACACATTTTTACATTTAAACACTTTTTATTCAATTTTTAGGTACAGAAAAGACTTTCACGACTAGAATAATATTGAAAACATGTTTCAAGAAAAAATGTTTCAAAAGTAGATAATTGTTTTTCCTGAAAAAATTGGGTCTGTAACAACATTTCCGTATTTTTTTGTATGGAAATCTCTTAATTTTCTTCATTGTTTGACTAGTTAACTAGTAGTTCAAGGAATAACAACTGATTTTATACTAGGAAAATAAAATTGTTGAATAGGTTGGTAGGTACCTATCATAATATTGATTTTCTACTAGTGTATGACTCTTTTTGTTATACCTAATGTATTTCACACAGAAATACGAGTATGTACAGTTGGATAACTCTAGGAAGTTCCTGTGGTGAATTTGGTGTAAAATTGTTTTGTGCGCATTTTTTATTGATAACATTTCCGCACCGTTCAAATTATTGTTCAAACGTGTGAATATTACTTGTACGAATAAAAACAGCTTTCAATCGATGACAAATTAGATAATAGTATTACTCCACACAAAATTCTTCTTTGATATGGTTTGATCTGATATGAGAGACCTACGATGTGGTTTGGACTATAAGTTTGTTTGCAGGCAACTTACCAGTAAGAAAGCCGTTTGCAACCAAATTTGGGTGCCGTTCGCAGTGACTCCTGATATTATCATTTCTCATGGTTTATAGTGTCCATGCTGTTAACATTTGGTTTGTAAACCACTTCCTACTTACCCCTTGTAAATGACATTCAAACCAACCTTATTTCAAAACTTCCATTGGGAGAATAGAGCAATAATTGTTCCAAGCAATATATTATATACGTGTAATAACCTAGTAAATTATTATTTGATTGAAAAGTTTCCACTGATTGCAATACAAAGCCACGGAATGCAATATTTATTTCTAGCGGGTGCTGCGGAAGCAGATTTCCTTTTAGCATTTTGGCAATGGAGGAAATCATACAGCGGACATACTTGCTACAATCGTGACAAACGAATATTATTAAACAAAAGTGACGAGAACCCGACTTGAATCAAATAAGCACCTAGTTATTTGTTGCTGTTTTCTTAGTCTGGAATGGGCTGTAGTCTAAATCTATAGTAGGTAGGTACCGCAACAATTACTTTGCATCTTTTTCTTAGCAAGTGACGAAGAGAGGGGGAACATCCTGTTGACGCACTACGCCGTACAAAAACATGCGCCTCTACTGCGATGCCTCCCCTTCCTATGACTACCCTCACTGGTCACCTCCCCCATGTTTTTGTCAATGGTGTAGGCCCCATGAGCCTACATCAGACGTCAAGCCTGAGGCTTCGAGGCTTCTCTTTCCCATCTCATCGGGAGAAGGGTGGTAGAGGCCCAACAACACCCGAAGACCCTCGAAGAGCTGAGGCTGCCAGGAGAGGGGGCCTACCTCGGCGCTCCCACCAGTGTTTCTCTGTCAAAGTGTGTGTTCACGTCAGACCAATGTTTCTATGTCATTTAGTGCGTCACCATCAGTTTTGTATGGTATTTACTGAGTTTTGCGAAGTCTTTATCGGATTGTTGAGAGGCGTCATTCCCAAACTGTCGTTTTTGTGCGTCCCTTGCAGTTGATAGTGACGTTCAACTACCTATTTACCTACGGGAGTGATCCCTGCAGTGCTCACTGCTCATAGCAATTGTGATGCTGTACATCCCCTTATAGACAGAGACTGATAACCCATTTCCTCCAGTATATCTTCATCCAGACGCCTTCAGGATCGTATTCAACCAATGTGACTCATCCAACGCCAGTCAGGGTAACGTTGTGACGATTATACTTGCTTCCGTTCTTTCCCTTTCGAGACTTGTATTGTCGTTGCTTAATTCCAGTGTGTCTCTAGCACAGAGTAACGGATACAAGGTCTCTAGTCTCTAGGTATAACCAGCCTAGTCCGAATTTTTCTTGTTTTGCATTAGTCAGTCACATCGTGACGCTTGCACTTGTTCTTTGAGGACGATAGTTCCTATTATATTAATTTATTCGTATTGTGTGACACTTACCTACCTCATTCGAGGAGTAACGTGACGCCCTTCAGGAGCTATATATATCTTGCATATTGTCTTGGTGATGCTCACTTAGAGCATAGTAACGCAACCTAATAATTCTTCAACATTACTTTCTTTTTCCAAGGTACTTACCTATATATCCTTGGTACGCCCTTTAGGCAACCACTACCTACTAACGCATTTACTTCACAACGCATATTGCATTTGAGTCAATAGATACATCTAGTTTAAGTAGGTACTGTGACTATCCGTAAGCATTATGATATTCTTTGATATAACTGTGGAAATCTGACAT
>JAEMON010000014.1:9158885-9195745 GCA_030264115.1 Lygus lineolaris | reverse complement strand
AAATTTCCTATATGAATCACCCACCAAATCGGTTGAAATGATGCTTTGAAAATTGGCTCATCAACTCATGCTGCAGGAATGGGACTTTTTTAATAGAAATGTCCTCTTTGAAAGAGCATTGACGAAAAAACAGTATAGGTAGTTTCTCTTGGAGTGTGCCTAGACAAAATAATAGTGGTTATGAAGTGGAAGGGTGCACAAAAACGTTGGATTTCGGGTAGTTCGAAAAATTTGGATTTGCTCAATACCTAGTTACGCTTTTAATACGTTTTAAAGAACGTTATTAGGTAGGTCCAGTGATGGGCGAATTCCTGGCAATTTATTTTTGGAGAATATTCCTGGGAATATTTCAACAAGGGAATTTATTTGTAAGCTGATAATATCAATTTGTCCTGTTTACAACCTCTTTAGGGGTTACCCACAGCTTCCAGGTGATGCAGAAACAACCTAACAGGACTGGAAAAAAAAGTTTAAAAGCAAAAATTCATTTATTGCTGACGCAATTGACGATAATATAACGGAAAAATCAAAGGTTCCAGTCATGAAGCTAATTTTTAAAGAATCATTCTAATCGATTTTGTGGGTGATTCTTGTAGGAAATTACCATTATTTCTCTACATTATTAAGATCGTTTACTCCAAAAACCTCAAAAATACGTTTTTTGACCCTTAATTTTAAAAATCTTACCCCTAAGAGTAGGTACTTTGTTACTACAAAAATGCTGGGCAACGAACTCATTCTTTATTTTTTTAAATTATTATTGACGTTTTGAATTGTTTAGATCGATCGTAAGGCCAGATATTATCGTCTGGTGTGAAAAAGTGTTAAACTTCAGGAATCTTCCTAGAGTGGAATAGGGAAATATGCTATTGTGTGTTGCATCAAAACACTATTATTTGAACACCTAGAGCATTTAATAATTAAAAAAGTTGACTTAGATAATACAAAAAAAGAGTGAACAAAAATAATTCCCGATGTTTAATGGAGAATATTTCCTGAAAAATTCCTGGAATATTTCCGGTGCCCATCACTGGGTAGGCCTATATTGTACGAAATGTCCTACTCTCTGCTCATTGGTACTCACATTTTTAATTCTACATAGCGAGTTAAGTGGGAGAGATATGACCGATTTACTGGCTCAAGGGCGACTGAACGAAAATTCGTGGGGCCTAACCACGTAATCTCTGAAAATTTCATCAAAATCAGAAGTTATGCGTGTGGCAAGGATCAAAACACAGAAGTAAATCTTAAAAAGTTAAAAACAAGGGTTTTAAAACAAAGTTTTTAAGAGACTCTTCTATCCGAAAAGTATAGTTGTCGAATCGATTACGAAACAATGTCGACACCCTGTATAATATACATGTTTATGATATACATTATGATTTACGAGTATATCATGTATACTCGTATGTAATGATTTGCAGCGTTTTAATCGAAAGACAAGAGCGTATAACGTTCAAAAATGATTAAAAGGCTTCCGATAGGTTCGGGAGCAGGAAGTTTCTATTTGACATCCAATAAAGGTTCTATTACCCAGGTTGTATCCGATACCCTTTCAATCAAGGAGCAAATTGCTTGATAACTTTGGAAACCCACTTTTGATCGAGTCAAGTTGGCCAAAGTTATTAAAAAGTTTTTTCCCCTTTGGGAGGTCTTTAGAGTAGTGTTAAACTGGTTCTTGCCGATTTAACAAGCAGTTGTTAATTCATATTGAATTTCATAAAGTTTGAAGAGTAATATTACCTATTGGGAGAAGGGGAAAATTTCCCGTCGTTTAGAACTTGTTTTTTTTTGCCTCTTGTGTTCAACTGAGAGTAAAATTTAAAGGTAGGAACCGTTTGAATCTAGGTATTAAGGGCGGGATTCATAGACGGTCCTCGAGTTTCAAGGGGACCTTGAGATGGACTCCTCGAAATTTGGAATACGGATTTGGCTTAAGGAATCCTTGAAGATCATCTCAAAGTCTCCTTGAAACTCGAGGGCCGTCTATAAATCCCGGCCCTAATTTCTTATCTAATTGGTTGAATATTATGAGTGATAGGTTCAGATTGAAGATAAACGAGATTATTAGGTTGTAGGATAGATGTGAAAAGGGCATAGTTCACCACTATCATGCAGAGAGCTCCACCTCCTGGACTCCATGATTTAGTTCATAGTTTTGCCGCTTGTGGCACTCCAGTATGTCTTCCTCAGTTTTTTAGTCAGTCTGTCAGTCAGTTCTAGTACGTTCGTCCGTCATGTATCTATGTGAAAATTTATTGCAATTTTACTTAGCCTCGAAGCTCATAAATATTCATGTTACCCAATTTAAACGTTGTTCTCCAGTTAAGTCTGTAAGTTGTTTTCACCTCAAGCCTACAATACAGTCTGCTCTCGTAAGTAACACCTTGTGTTATTATTCTGTGTTACCTATTTCAAAAAGGTGCAGTTCCCCTAAAGCGAACAAGCGATCGAAGATGAACGAGGCTTCACAAGCTTCCTCATGAGGTAGGAAAGAAGGTACCGAAGATGTTGGGGACGTCCTTATTCGTGCAAGAAGTAAAAAAAATAAGCAAAAAAGTTGTCCTTAAAAATCAAAATTCCTTCTTGCGTGTCATAGCTTTCTCCCATGCTTGCCACTTTCCAGAATCCTCATAATTTCGGGCAAAACTATGTTCTTCCTATTTCTATGACATTCAGGGATTAGATAAGCGGTTTGGCCCGTAGACGGTCCTCTATGAATTTCATTGGTATTGGACGGTATTAGCCGTACTGGGGAAGCCATATCATAAACGCTCATGTCCATTATGCTGTGAGGAAGCTATGCTGCCCATCCAACTTGGCAGACTATTTTTAGTTTTAGCGCTAATTACGGCATTTAGAAATTTCATCCTTGAGATGAGAGGTATTGTATAATGGGGAATTATTGTGTATGAGAAAATCAATTTTTTCTGCTTTTGTGTTGATATTTGGAATAAAATAACACTGTTAATACGAAGAAAAAAAATAGTTTATCGTTCTGGTGTTGAGAAAACTTGGAATAAAATCTCAGTTGTTTAAATAATAGGCGGCAGTCGAGGGCCCTTGAGAAACCCTTTTACACGTCACACTAAAAGAGCAACCGGAATTGGGGGGCTGAGATTGGGAGCAGTGAAAAAAGAATTAAATACATTACTTAATTAGGTTAATTCGATTCTCACTAATCAGGAGCTCAAACACTGTTATTTTTTTAGAGTTGTTGTTTTTCGTTTTGTTTGGTTGGCATCTTGGACGGGTTTGGGCAATGACAAACGATCTTCTTTTCAACGTCACTTTCCCGCCATAGGAAAATAATGAAAATTTCAATAAATTTTCTAAAACTACAGATAGGTACACTATTTTTGCTCTACGACTTCTTTTAAGCCGTTACCTTTCAGAAAATAAAATTAAAAAAATTAATGATAATTCCCCATTCTATTTGTAAATTCATTAATAGTTATTTACATAAATCCGTAACTGCCATTATTGACCAGGCGACCGCCATTAAGGGATTTGAACTCAAAGTTGAGCAAAACCATGTGAGTTTTCCCTTTTGTCCAGTCGATGGGTTTTTATCTCGGCCCTTCACGCTTAGCAGGGCGTGAAAACCCCCCAAGAGATGAGGCATCTGACGTAATGGATCCCTACAATCCTTTTTTCACTACACATATTATTTTTACTTGAGGGTTTTCATTATTTTTAATATTGTTTGCTCTGAAGGCACACGTCAGGTAAAGTAGAGTATGCAACTTTCTAATTAGGTAGGCAATGTTCGTTCCAAGCTATTCAATTTCATCAGGACTTCATACTTGACTATTTCTAATTCGAAATTCGCAGCTAGATAACAGAAGTTGCATACATAGTTATGGCGAGTAACTTTATAGTTGATTTATACACAACTTTATGAACACTCACGTGAACACCACCAACGCCAACGACGTATATCAGCTGAGCCATGAATGTTGTCGCAAGAAGAGTCATCAAAGTTGTCCCCATTAGATTGCGGAGGTCCGAGAATAAACTGAAACAAACAGGGTAAGGTAGTTAAAGTACAAGCAAAATAATATAATTTGTAAAATGGAGTATTCCTGCCAACTTTGAAAAAATGTTTTTCTTGAAATATACCTACTTATTGCTAAGTAGGGGTCAACGAAAATCGGGACGGGTTGTCGAGAAATTGTTAACATAAAATTGGAGAGCTAATTAGAAGTTAGGGATTTGAGAAAAGGCGGGATTGTCACATAGAGGTAAAACTCCCTGCCTCCTATATCTCTGATTGAAAAAATAGTATCCATACTGAAGTTCTCTTCAATCCATACTGATCCTTACTGATTGGCTCACTTCATTATTGGATAGACTGAGCTTGACCAATAAGAACAGTATGAATACTATAATATTGTACAGCTTTTATAATCACACACACGCCTTTCAAAGGGCGTGCCATGACGCAGAGGGAGGCACATTTTCAAAACCTGTAACGTTTATTCCACATTTCATTCCTTATATTACACAATATTATCACCAGTCAATTTTACTCGAACTAACTAAAATCATATCATTTTCAGACCCACCAGAGTACCCATAAGGATGTCTGGAACACCGTGTGGGTATCATTGATTTAACGACAAAAATGGGAATTATAGATTTGTCCGCAGTGACCAATTTACCGGTAAGAAATTGTTTGCAACCATGTTTGGGCATTTGCAGTGGCTTCTGATAATTGCTGACTGTTTATCACCCACATAAGGGACTCAGATTAAATTTTTAATAAAAATAAAACCCTTTTTTCATCGCTAATTTGGCTATCTTTTGGCGTGCAAAAAAATTATAATCTTGCTTCTCTAAAAATAAAATCAGTAAAATGTGCAATCTGTCTGATATTGTGGATTTATTGCCCATAGAAATTCTTTGAAATTGTAACACTGATAGACACGATTGAAAGGTATCCGGAGGTACGATGTTCGTAAGTCAGACAAGATGTTGTTCGGGTAAAACAGGATACCATCTAACTCATGTAAGGGATTTCTGGTGTGAGAAGGGTGGGTACATTATTCCTAGTGTGGGATAGGGATACGTCATATGTCTGTGACAGTCTCATACATCATCAGCCTCATACTTGCAGAGTATCGTTCCCTGTAAGCTGAGGCTCAGCCCTGAGATGTTGGAAGGTAAACTCGACGTGACTGGAATCTTCAACAATACTCGCCCTCGTACCAGCTATGAGGATTCCATTTCCGCGAAGAAGATATAAAACCTCGAAAATTGCGTTGGATGAGGGATGATTTTAGGCAGCACTCATACAAGTGGAAGAGCTCCTCGTCCAATCAACCAGTATGTATTACCGGATGAGCTAATTCCGTGGAGGTCCAGAAAAAACACAATTCCAATTTATTCCCCCACGGCTTAAGGTATTACAGGCTTTGCTCCCGTGCAGGGATATTACTGATGAATATTGAGCCTTAAATGCTCAATTGTTGATGATGTCTCTAAACCCAAAAGGACAGTTTTATTTCTTTTATGTGGCATTGTACAAATATCAATGTTTCCATACAATGGTACAACGCAATACATTTATAATCATCAATACAAGCAATAATAAATTGTGAAAATAAAAACATATAAATCCTATGCGAATTAAAGAATGCAATAAGGTTTTTGTAAATAGGTTTATGTAGATCAGGTGATTTCGGGGGGTTGTTGAGGTGCGGTCGAAAAAAAACTGGTTGGTTACACCAACCTTTCGTACGTTTATTCGTACATCTTCAGGGTGATGTACTATAGGTACGCATATACATGGAAAAGTGTTAATTTTCAGGAATCGGATTCCCATGGAGAAAATGTTCAAAGATTTGCATTACTAAAATTTTTAAGCGATTGCAATAGCTCCATTTTCTTAGAAAATTCGCTCAAATACAAGTATCCTTTAATGTGACGCATCTTCATCTTCCTACTTTACGTTTCCCTTGATCGCATTCCCCAAAAGGGATTTCCCTCGCTGAAGACCCAGGAAACTCCTATCTCTTGGCATTAGTCTCCGTCCGTGTTGATTAGCGGGCATTAAATCTACAGACGGCATCTGCTACTCATCTCCTTCATAAGCCCGAACATTAGGAGCTGAGAGGCCCGAGATTTCGGAGGTTATGGATGAGGAAAGTTAATTTGCATAAAGAGAGGACGATCGTTGCCTACAGAATGAAATGGTGGAGAGAAGGGCAAAGTCTTATAAAGGTAGATAATACATCATAATATGGTGACCAGGAAGGTTCCCACATTATGAGAATGGTAGCTATCAAATTAACAGTTCCTAAATTACAACAGCCTAGTTTTAACACGGAAAGGTGCCCACTTTCGAAGTCATACCAAATATTTGGTTCGGTGTGTCTTCTGTGATAGTACCCGCAAATCGTTGTAACACCATAACAATAAAAAGAAATCGGAGTTGAAGAAAAACGTTGTCTATTTCCACGAAAAGAATGAGTTACAAAGTTAAATCGATTTCGACGGTTAGGCCATCATCAGTAACAAACAAGAAGTTCTTGTACCTCATTATTTTGTGGGAATAGACAACGTTCTTCTTTAACTCCGGTTTCTTTTTATTGAAATGGGTTTCCACAACTTCGTCTCGAGTGATTTAGTTCGTAACACCATAATCCATAATTTTCATAAAACTTTTTGGGGATTTATATGGTGGGTTGAGGGTGGAAGCAGGAAGGGGGTATTGGCTATTCTTCCTGATAGGTAGGCTTTATTCAAAATTCCGACATGTTTCGCGAGGCGCCTCGTCAGAGAATAAAGGCGCGTCCACACCAGTAACAAATAGCAAAGTTGTACAGCAATTGTTTTAAAACATGCTATATAGCATGTTTTGTAAACTAAAAAATTGTTGTTGAACAACTTTTTTTGAAAAAATTAAAATTTTGTTGTACAACTAAGTTATAACTGTCCCCTCTAAACGCGTCTAAACCTATGTAACAAAAAATGCAACACTTTCAATCATTTGAGGATTCAGTAGTGATCATGGCTTCGGAGGAAGAGGTTGTGCTGGCCGCAGCGGCCTGTGTAATTTTATCAACTCGCCGTCAACCAACTGAGCGCAGATACTGGGTGCGACCTTCACTGGAAGCCCGACTTGGTACAGTGGAACTCACCTGATGGAAGACGGTAGAGATCCCCTTAGTGGGGAAATCAGGGATGATGGGAGTTTTAAGAATTTCGCTTGAATGAGCAGTTCTGACTTTGAATATCTCTTGATCAATGTTGCCCGAACTATTGCAAAGCAGGACACCAATAATTATCGATGTGCTATACCTGCAGGAGAAAGGCTTGCAAATACTCTGATCTGGAGGGCAGCCTGAAGGGAGGGCAATGGTTGTCAAAAGAGTGGTGGTCAGGTGTGTGTGGACGAGCTTGCAACGTGTCATAGGTAGGTACAACCAAGTTATCCAACTCCTTTGATCTTTACCGACAACCTGTGGGTAACATGTAACCTGTTATATAACAGAAAAAAAGTTATACAACATCGTGTTATAAAACATTTTTTTAGTTGAATTTCTAACAAGTTACATAACATTGGTTATATAACTGTTTGTAACACGTTTTGTTACTGGTGTGGACGTGCCGTAATATAGCTGTTGATAATGGCTAGTCACCGGTTAGTTGAGGGTATGTTTTTCTAGGGAAATGTACCTATACATTCTGGTCGCTAGAGAGCCTACAGTTGATCGATAAGAGACGTCGTAGTTCACCATTGGGCCATCAAATCCACCAGAAGGGTCAAAGTTGTACTTTGTGCGAACTGATGTTTGTAGGGGTCCTCAGCAGTTGACGGAAAACAAACTTTTTCTTTGTAGCTTCGCTGTTTTGAACCAACTGTGGTTTCGATTGTCTTCGACCCCCCCATCACATCACCACCGCCACTGGTGACCCAAACGAAAAGTCCCAACCAACCGACCGAACGGAACCTCATCCCCGATTCCACAGTTGGGAGTTTTCTCATCCTTTTCAGTTATTTTTATTTCATTTCCTCCACCCCTTAACTTCGCTTTTACTTTCAATCAAACAATCGAAAACTGAAAGGAAGGACGATCATACCGCATCACACGTTGGCATCGATTTTTCAAAGTGCTTCAACTTTATTCTCCAACTTGCGAGTTGTGAATGCGAATGGCAGTTGGCAGCTCTCTGAATCTGAATCTGTGACATGTGTAGTAAGCTATTACCTAGCTCATAGGCATGGAAATGGAATTAGGAATTGAATTAGTTCTTCGAGAGCATGCTCCTTCCTATTCATTTCAAAGCAGACGAGAGGATTATATGAGCTACATTGATGATATAGTAGGTACTCTACTCTAGTAATTTTGTTGAACAAACCAACATTGAAACGAACTTTCTATAATTCCCACGAGCTAAACTTTCTATAATATCTATGAGCTTAATTTACTATAATAAAACGAGTTTTTTGAGGTATTTCGTGTAAATTACCATTTTAAACATAGGAACTACGGTATATTCGGAATCAGCGCAGAATTCCAGAATTCACTATAAGAATCACCCACCAAATCGTACAAAATGATTCTTTGAAAATTCGCTCATCAACTCATGGTGCATGACTGGAATTTTTCCTACAAGCAGCAGTAGGTAGGTACCTACTTGTGAATTTACATTGATGAAATGATGATGAACAATCATCTAAAAAAATGTTGCAAACTATTACACAACAGGTTATTATTTATAGTATTGATTTTAATTGGTAGGTACCAGCTGGGTGCCATAAGCGACAAAACAATTTATATTCAACCAGCTTTTAGGAATATCTACATAAAATTATATTAGATTGATCCAAAATCACAGACAGAGATAGACTTCCATCAATCAAAATCTATTCACCAAAATGTCGAAATTGATTGATTTAAGAAGATATAATTCATTCATCTCCCTAGGGGCTCGCTTGCTACAAAAAAGTTCCATTCATGCAGCATGAGTTAATGAGCGAATTTTCAAAGAACCATCCTAACTGATTTTATAGGTGATTGTTAGAGGACATTTTGCGTTGATTCCGAATATACCAAATTGTTTCGATGTTTTAGATGGTAATTCACACCAAACGCACGATTTGTACCCTTATTTTTCATAATTTGACACTATGGAGTACTTCAAAAATTCTGGCCAACAAACTCAGCCTCTCTTTTGTTATTTTTGACATTTTGATTTTTTCGGGATTTTTTTTTAGATAGATTCCAGGGTCAGATATCATCTGGGATGACACTCATATTATAGGAATGGTCTGAAAGGGATTTCCACGGAGAAATTTGCATTATACGAATTTTGAAGCCATTGCAATAGCTGAACTTTCTTCGAAAATGCGCTAATATGCAGCAATAACAGAAAATACCTACCTACGCAAGAACAAAATAATAATAATAAAATTGTTTCCAGGCCATCCATAATGAAGTAGAAATAAAATGTTTTCGGAAATCAACATGCTGAATCAATTTTCACATGGAAGCTTCCGAGCGTTTGTAATATTGAAAAACTTGCACGTGGTAGGCGTGTATTGGATATTTCATTTAATTGTATTTGTCACGTTTGGATGTTCGAAGATAAGAGTGTGTTTGTGGAGACACTCACGAAATCTCACCATCAAACAACTAAGTCGATATTCAATTGCCTTCAAAGGAATCCAGAGAATCAAAGTTTCTCGAACTCGAGCCCTCACAGTTGGGTTCAGTCGCGATTTGTTCAAGCAAAGTTCAACTGGAAGTTTGAACCAGTTTGAATGACTGAGTCGCGAACCGTTCAGTTCCTTAGTGGACGGATTGCAAGTGGAACACAAAGCTGGAGAGCTGCCATTGTTATCGACAATATGGTTCTAGGAGTACCTACCTTCCCATAAATGAACCGAAACGAAATGAGACGGAAAGTTCCAATTTATGCAGCGTGAGTTGATAAGCGAATTTTCAAAGAATAATTTTAACCGATTTGGTGGGTGATTCTTATAGGAAATTTCTCACTGATTCCAAATATACCACAAATATATTCCTATGTTTAAAATGGTAATTTACACCATAAAAGCTTTTTAAAAAAGTTTTTTTTAAAGCGATTTTTGACTCTAAATTTTCAAAATTTGACCCCTTTGAGTAGCCCAAAAATTTCAGCCAACGAACTCATCCTATCTTTTGATATTATTGACATTTCAAATTTGTTTAGATGATTTTTCATCTCGATTCCAGGGTCAGATATAGTCTAGAGTGACATAAATATATATCAAAAAGTATTAAATTTCAGGAATCGTTTTAGAATGGTCTGAAACGGATTTCCATGAAGAAAATTTTCAAAACCTAAATTTTAATTTTTTAATTTTGATCGAAAATTTGCCAAAAAAAAACCCTATCCCCACCAACCTAACCTAACCTTTGCTACGCCCTTGTTTTGCCCCACTTTACCGCATTTTGGCGAACAGCGAAAAATGTCATTCAATAAAAGAATAGGTAACTTATTAAAACAATTTTTCTCACGTAAATCATACATTGGCCCACTGCAACTCTTGACACATCTCGTCGAGGTTTGCATGATCAAAGTGACGTAGCAAACAAAAAGGGAAGTAATTATGGAACGTGAAGCCACAAGCGATGGGCACCCAATTAGATATTCAAGAGCCAAGCGACTTCTGGAGTGCTAAATACCCCGACGTTTTTGAGATGAGCAGTATAATAATTAAAAATAAAAGGAGCCGGAGAGACGGAAAACGTGCTGAATATGCAGGAAAATTCCCACTCTATCGTTTGAGACCTGGTAGAGCTCGGTGGATAATGAGAGATTCCCTCAAGTTCAGGAGTTTGGGCTAGACCCCCTCTTCCCGCCTTCCCAACGGCTTAAGTCACTTTGATGAAAAAGCTCTTGGGAGGTAGCGAAGTTGAAACGTATTCAAAATAGTACCTACTCCCTTGCCTGACTGAAACTTGGACTCTGAGAAACAGTGGATTGAAAGACAAAAGTCAAGGATTATAAATTTGGGTAATACCTGCAGTTGTAGAAAAAACGAAAATTTAAGAAGTTCTTGACGACCCTGTATTATGTTGTTGTGTTGTGTGGCTTGAAGTATTATTTGTGCAGTCCTTCTTGTAGGGTTGCAGGAAAAGTTGAGCTGATTCTGAATATCTCGACACTTCTATTAAACTCGTGTACGAAATGACAAAATTTATTTCTATTTATTTAAAATAAATTTATTTAGAACATTTATTTTTTTTTTGTATTATTTAATTTTTTTTAATCTATTCATAACATGTGTAATTTAATTCATTTATTTAAAAAAATTACATTTTAAATTTTAAATTTATTTATTATTTATTAATATAACTCTTCGAAACACGTCAAAATGGCGGGTATTTGACATCAGGCATGTGATACCGAAATTATTTACTGACCTTTAAACTCATCCTTGCTTTTGATATTATTGAAATTTTGAAACGGATTTGGATTTCGCGGGCCGTTCCTAGTCTACGTGATTTGATTCAGAAAGCTCTAAAATTTATTTAATTGAAGGATTCTTTAAATGCGCTCATATAACATTTTGGACCTATTCCAATAGATTTACCTACTTTCTTCGGAATTCGATAAAAAAGGAGCTTCATCACGATCGGTTGAACATTCTAGTGCTAAAAATCTTTCATGGGTACTTACTGCCTATCTTCTCAAAGACATTTTTAAAGTAAGTTATAATTTTATTACGACATAAATATTAATTTGCTAATTAAAATACTGTCCGATGTTTCATTGTTGAAAATATTTTGGAAACTTATAGGATGATTCTATCCTATGAACAAGAATCAATGGAACCTCAAAATCCGATTTTCAGGTTAAAATTACGACTGGTTTGACCAGAAAATGGGTTGAAAGGGAGCGCGTGACGTCATTTAGGTTCTGCAAAAGATGGAGGTCAGTTAGGGTCAAATATCAAGACCGATTTTGGGGAAGTTTTAGTCGTCGGATACCCCTCACATACATTTTTTTTTGAAAGCCCTCACCAACTTCTTTCAAATTACAAAATAAAAAAGTTCCATTCATGCAGCCTGAGTTGATGAGCGAATTTTCAAAGAATAATTGAAACAGATTTGGTTGGTGATTCTTATAGGAAATTTCACGCTGATTCCGAACATACTATAATATTAATAAAATAAAATAAAATGAATAACAGCCAATTTGCCCACTAAGTAAAAGTATTAGGTTCCTATGTTTGAGATGTTAATTTACATAAAAAACGCGTTTTTAGCGATTTTTGACTCTAAATTGTCAAATTTTGACCCCTTGAAATACTCCTGAAATTCTGGCCAACGAACTCACCCTTTCTTTTGATAATATTGATATTTTAATTTTTTTTAATTTTTTATCTCGAGTCCGGATATTATCCTTCAAATAGTGTTAATGGTAATGGGGTGTTAATGGTAATGGGGGGTTAGTTAGAATGGTCTTAAACGGATTTCCATGATGACAATTTTCAAAAATTTGCCTACTAAAATTTTGAAGTTATTTCAATAGCCTCTTTTTTCCGAAAATTATCCAATAACCATGCAAGTTCCCCACTCATCGAATTTCTTTATAGGTTAAATCAGTGCCCACTCCAATTGCAGATTCTGACGTAGATTGTGTCTACTCCAACCAATATTTTTCCCTTCGAAGGATAGCGCTAAACAAACCAATTTAGGGAAACCTGCATCCCGTATCAATTTGTTCCCTGAAAGAACTTCTAATCCGAAAAAATTTCAACCCACCGAACGTTTCAACGAGCTGTCACCCGTTTTTCCATTACTTTTCTTTTTTCAAATCGGGTAATGGAGTTTTCTCTCTATCCTGCTCACGTTTCACCGACAAACGCGTAATACTAGAGTTTTCAATTCCCGCTCTCCCAATTTTAAGGGATATCCCGTTTGTTCTCACACTAGGTTTATCTACTCTTTACATTCTGCAGCTAACCCTAAAGGTTGGAGGGAAGTATTACAATGAAATTGGATCCATTGGAACCACTGCTGACGCAGCACCATTACCTTGTTAAAATATTGGCATTTCATTAAATTATGACAACTAGGTAGGTATGGTTTACATTTGTGGTAACATTCTAACCGATATTCGCCAGTGGTTGGCCGATTCGCAATTACCTACCACACGATAACCAGTATATCCATTCCCCGTAAGTGAGATTCAACAATATTATCCGAAGGATATCCGTCGACCAGATATCGGAAATTACCAACACATTGCTTTAGTGATTGACAACCTCTCAACCTCATCTCTAACTAGTAACTCTCTTATGCCCACACTCTGTTTTGATGGACAGCTTATAATAGTCATAGGAGAAAGGGGGCATTAATACCATTGGTCGAGAAAAGTGAAGGGGCTGAGAGGAATACAAAATCACGTGCAAGCAAAGTGAAAGGGTTGGAAGGGAACTTGAATCCTATTGGCTGAGAGATGTGAAAGGAAGGGAATAACCAATGCCAATCAAGGGCAGACATAGTGAAAGGGGGCTCAAACAGTGGTGAGGATAACATTATGAAAAGGGGGAAAACCAAGCTATTGCAGGAATAAACCTATTAATGGTGAAATATGATTTGGGATTACCTCATTCAAACATTTACCAGACCTATCACTTTTAATTATTTCGAATTTTTCAAGTACATTCAACATGCCTCCCTTTGGACAAAAATTAAGGAATTTTACAAACTGTCTATTTGTCAGACCAAAACTAAAGTTATGATTGGATTCACTCAGATGACTTGCAACAGCAGAATCACCTATCCCTGAAATCTTTTTCATATTCTCCAATTCTATCCCTAAATTTCCCACATGAACAATTCAATTTATAAACCCCACTTTTGTCCTGAACTTTAATTTTATCTTCAACAGAACCCAATGAATTTTTAAGAGTAATTTTGTTTTTGAAACCCACTTTAAGACCTCTAGATGATAGAATTGTACCAATTTTATCCAAAACTTTTTCCTTTAACTCATCTTCTAACCAATTTTGACACCACAGCCCTACTCTTTTCCAATGGAGTCAATGAGTCCCCAACTATTTCCATTACTCGCAGCTATATTTTTAATAATAGATTTTTCTTTTGATAAATTTTGTTCATTCATGGGTAGATATACAAGCTTGGGAAGGCTTACAAGCTGTTTATTTACTTATTTCTACATGGTATACCAACATTAAACCGAAAGTTCACACTTTTCTCCTGGACTGCAATCGTGTTCCTACTTATCTTATGGCCCTTGTAGTCTTAGCAGGCCTACATAAAGTCATCTTAATACCCACTTGGTATTAATTTGTTGCACATAACATTAAAACCGAAAGCGTTTAGTATAAAAAACCCTTTTTCACGAGAATGTTTTAACTGCTGCAGTCTTTCCACAGGTCGTTTATTTAAAAATATAAACGGGAAACAAGGCCTTTCTGAGAGTCAAATATCCCTTCCGGCACTCAAGGGGCGGCCTTCTCGAAGGGGAAAACCATCTCATTACTGCCTGATTGAGATTTACAACTCCCCAACCGTTTCATTATCGAGCCTAACCTCCACTTCTACAACTATAGTTCAGAGTCAGTGAGCGAAGGAAACTCAAGGAATTTCTTGGCAGTTGATTAACCCAGTTTCTCCATCACGAGAGTACCTGTTAAAGCGAAGGGCGTGGTGGAATGAAATGATTAATCGGATTTAGAGTGAACTTCGAATGCATCTCTAAAAGCCTTTCAAATATCGTGGGTGGAAATAGAATCGGCGTTAATTATTTCTTTGACAATGCTGAATATCCCCCCTACCCTTCTACAATGGCCAATTCCAGTGGGTCTTAGTCAGAATTGAACGTTGGTTTGAAGGGCATAAGGTCAAGACGAAGGGACATTAAAAGCGGAAAATGAATAGCTAGCGTTTGTATTTACCGCCAGAAAATGGTCTTTACGTCAAAACAACGTGGATAATGAACGAAAAGTAGTTAAATCCATGCGAGTTCAAGAAACATATATGGCCAGTGACTCAGGGTGTTAAAAAGATTCATGGTTTTGAGCATTTCTTCTATGGTGCTGGCATGAATAGGTAGTAGACGAAGTTTTTAAGGTTTTCACAAGACTGTTTAGAGTGTGGTAGGTTATTATAAACCAACCGCCCTAACCTTTTGTCTCTTCCATCGTATTAAAAAGTAAAAGTGTATTGTTTTCGTATTCGAAATATATTGTAGGTATTTAAAGTGAGTTCTAATACTATTTGTTATTCTCTCCGAATCTCTGATTAATGCGTAAAAGGTTATTGGCCCAGAATTGGCGGTTTTTTGGATAATTTTCGGATGAAATCGGATGAGAACTTCTTGGTGTTCCAGAACACATTTGACGCCATCATCATACTGGATCGCATGGATGATTCTTTATAAGTTGGCAACAATGACGTCATAGTTAGGAACAGAACAACTGCCAACTCCCGCCATTTTACAAACTCCTCTTTTTGTTAGATTTTTTTTTAACATTCTACCAAAATTTACAGGGTGTCCAACTTTGAGAATAGATTCTACAAAAACTCACCTAGAAGTTTGGCAAACCAGCAGCAGTTTTGCAGTTTTGCTGGGAGTTTTGCTCTGTGTTTTTGAAAACACAGAGTTTTTCACTTCCAAGATTTTCTTGCAGAGTAGGTAATTAGGGCCTACAGCGTTGTTTTCAAAAATGCGATTGTCGTCGACTTTTAAACATCATACCTACACTTCAAAATATATAAGAACCTTTACCCCCTAGAAACATCATTAAAAATTCCAATATGAAAGAGTCATTTGCCGAATCTCTTAAATCGAGCTCACTTCAAAACCAAATTTCAATTTTCATCGTACCCCCTGTTTCAATAGCTTTTCATCCGATCCCGAGTTTACTTAGTTCTAAACTAACAGCATTCAAGGTTCTAAACTAACAGCATTCAAGGTTCAAAAGATAACTCTCCAACAACGGAATTAATCAAAAAACAAACTATAGCTAGCGATACCTCATGAAAATCAATTTGGAAACGCTAACAAACCGTTGGAACAATCGCCACATTTCAATCAACGGTCAATATTATGGAGTAGTTATAGTTAGCAGAGGTTTCAAAGTGAGAATCAACATAAGAGATAATGGAGTTTGAATTGAATTACCAAGTTGATCGTGATTGAGTGGGCAACTACTAACGGCTGGGAGAGAATCCCAGTCAGCAGTTGTAGCTATCTGATATTGGTAATATATTGTAGTTAGGTTGGTAATATTGGTACATAATATATTGTAGTTAGGTAGGTAACTGGCAGGGCCGTCGCTTGGTTTATTGGCGCCCGGGCCGAGATGTTGTCAGCCCCAACACACATGAGCGATGCTCGTTATACTAAGTTACGTGGCGAGTTGTGTCGCTGTCTGCGTTTCAAGGCGAAATGTCCCTCATTTTAGTGAGACATTTTTTCGATAGATGGCTGTACTATGGGGGCAAAATTAATTTCCGTTTTTCTCTGGAACGAGTGTACCGATTTTCATTCTGCAAAGCTTTTTGTGAATGGTATCATCAAACTTAGGTTTGTACATTCACTTTCGATTTTTAAAAAACCCCCTTCTATGGTGCTCAAAAATGTTTTGCTGAAATTTGAACATTTTTTGAAATGTCAGGTATCTATGACATAGAGTTTTGCTAGCAGAATCCAAATCAGTTTCCAGTTTCAAAATCGGTTCAACAGATCGATCGGCCTGTTCGAAAAACGAATTACAATAGAGACAAAATTAATGAGGAGGCAACTCTTTACCTGCCAAGTGCACGACTGCAGAATGAAAATCGGTCCACCCGTTACAGAGAAAAACGGAAATTAATTTTCGTTCATTTTGAAGCGCGACGTCGTGGCAGCTTTTGGAACTGAATGAGAGACATTTCGCCATAATGCCCAACTAGAGACACCAAAAGGGATTGAATTACCTTACAAAAATAATAGTCAGAAACTAAATTACTTACATTTTTGATGAATATCTTTTTTAATTGATGATAATCAAATCCATACAAATGATGTAAGAAAATATTAACACCCATAAAAAGTACTATATAAATTAATATGTTATTAATTAATACAATACAAATTGAAATTAATGCAATGGTGTGCAAAACCTCAAACCAAACCTACTTTGAATAGACTATACAGAATGAAAGAAATCCACGTTATTCTAAACTAAACATTAAATGACTTTCGCCTGGATTTTGCACGAGCAAATATCTTGAGAATTACTTAGACACTATGCGACATTGCAATATTGATTTATATTAAAATAATTAAGTTGGAACTTCAACTCCACAGTGGAGTTCATTATTAGGCTATTATTACTAAACTAAAAGTAGTATACAAGCAAATCCAGCTATTCAATATTGATAAAATATTAAATTTGGGGAAATGTTGCGAACATATGAAGTGATTGGTGTCAAATATTTAGTTGTTCGATAAATGCATACAACGTAATATTTAAAATTCAGTTATACATGACTTTCCAAAATACGTTATTTAGGTACATCTAGCTTGACCTTTACCTTTCCAAATTTTGATGTATTACTTTTACCAAGCCACTGCTTCTTGGGCGGTCGCCCCACCCACGCGACAGCCCTGGTACCTAGTTGAACGCTTTATCTCGCAAAACCCAAATCAAAGTTTTGCCCAGAAACCTTGTTTATTTTTTTCATGAATAGTTTTATGTTTAAAGGTTCCTGGCATCATTGATTGCTACGAAAACTTATCAGCTCGATATCACAAAACACCATTTTGGTTTGTTTACCAATACTTCTTACATCCTCCATTGACATGCTGGTTAGAGCCACTGATAAAGTGGTTATAAAGTTCAACGAGAAGAATGTGGAGGGAGACAATTACTGAAATGAATCATTTCATTTTTATTAGGTTGGTAGGAAAAAACGCCCATGCCATTTTTTGGTGGGAATATGGGTATAAGGAAAGTGGTGTGAAGCTAATTTCCGTACCAGATGTTTCGATACCTGACTGGGACCAATCTGTAGAGTATAAATAATTACCTATCAATACTTAAGAATAGAGCCTATCTCCATTTCCCAAATAGAGCCACTTCCTTCCGTTGACAATGTAGAGCACTTACTAACGGTTGTTAACCCCACTCAACAATACACGAAGACGGGATCCGTTTTTATATTTTTCGGTCCCTTTTTCTCTTTCATAGCGACAATAAAAACGTGGTCGTAACTCTTTCTATGACCTCCCGACCCATCGTTCTTGCTGACAGCAAGTTTTTCCCTGAGCGTTTCAAACTCTATCGCTGCATGCCGAGCTGCGTGCTAAGCTCTCTCATCTGAGCTTTTGCACGTTTTGCTGTCTGTTGACGGATTGAGTTCCATATTTATGGGGTTGGACGGAAGAGAGAAGACAGCGGATCAATCATATCCAGTTCTATATTTATATGATGTTTTCATAAGGTTTTTCCACTTTTCCGAAGGGATCGGCGAGGCAGCTACGTGTCCCCCACGATGTCGCTATTTGGATCTCAATATGCTTCGCCATCCTTCTTGATTTTACTTGAGCCACTATCAACCTCATGGAAGTATGAAAGGACATTCAAGTTTTTGGCTTCATTTTTGCACCACCACCCTTTGCAATGCTATCTGCCTTCTCGATCCCAAGGACTTCACCATGGTTGAGGAGCCACCTATTGGGTACACGAAACCAAAATTGTTCGAGGACTGAAACGTGAAATTCGAATCAAAATTTTGATTTTGGAGGAAAATAATAATTCCCACCTCCCAAAAGTGATCACAATGCTTCCGATACTTTGGTACACAGACTCGGGAGCAATACCACACAGCTATTGCTTCAGAGTCTACCAAGGTAGCGGAAGCATTGTTTTCACTTTTGAAAAGTGAACAATTTTTTACCTCCAAAATCAAAATTTCAACTCGCTTTTTACGTTTTAGACCTTCCTGAACAATTTTAGTTTCGTGTCTGTCTGTCTGTCTGTGTGTCCGGGAATCCTTGCAACACGCCTAACTTCCACGATTTCCATCCGATTATGATGAATTGATGATTTGCAGGGATTACGCGGGTTAGTCCCTAGATGGTCCCCTATGAAATTAATTACCAGCCGACCAACGGTAGCAAAAACGTGAAATACTCTAAATATCAATTTCTCGCGACCTAATAGTCCAGTTTCGCTCAAATTTGGAGGACAGTTGAGAATCGGAGATTCGATAATGCCCTATGAGACATAAATGACATATTCGTATGTTATGTATATGGGGAAGCAATGTACCACACCCAACTTGGCAGGTGTTATTTTTGTTGGAATTATTTTGTGAAATTTTTGTCCCAGATTTTACTTAATAAACCATTGTGCAACGATTAACGTGTTTATTTTCATTTGTTTGAAAAGAGCGTCATACCCTCACCCCTTATTTCCTGGTATAAAACACAAACACAATAAAACTTGCTCCTATCGAATTGACGTGTTTTAGAGACGGCAGTTCGTAACAACGAGGTCCCCGAGTTATTTTATCACCTCCCGAGTTTACCTGAGAGAAAACTTTATTTCTGCCTTCCTCGTTCCATCTCGTTTCTACTTCTAAACGTCGTTGGATGTCGTTTACACGCGAACTGTCTCTTTCACTGCTGGATTCTTTCTGGATGGTCTGTTGTTAAAATGCTCAGTTATGTAACGCTCGATCATGTTATGCCCAGTGGGATTTTTTTTAAAAGGAAATTTCCAGAAATGCCGTAAGATTCGATTACCTAGTGCATTTTCGGCTAATTTTGAAAATTTTAACCGTGAAAGAAGCGTTTCAAGTCATATTCATGCCCACATCTTCTCCTTGGAACATCTGGTGCTAAGCTTCACACTACTTTCCTCATCCGTAGACACCTGAAAAATGGAAATTTTTGTGAGCTCAACGCTGATTTCGGCTCTCAGAATATTTACCTGGAGATGAGGAGTAGGGGTTGTTTTCAGTTGATAAAAGAGTAAATCCTGTGAATGTCATAAAACACTTGGAAAGATTTTGGAGGAAATGCTTACGGCGTTTTGTCACCTATATTGATTAATTTTTCTACCAAAAAAATTAACTTGGAGGCCTGAATTCAAAGTGATTATTCTCATACGTTCAGAAACCAAGCTATAATCAGAATTTTTTATCATTTCCGTTGGGGCAATGTACTGGACCAAATACTCCAAGGGACAAATTGTGCACATTTAGAGTAAAAACGTCTGCCAAGTTGGGTGTGGCACATAGCTTCCTCGTATCCATAACAAGATTTTATATATAAAATGTATATTAATAAAATCATCAAATGAATTACTAACTGCACGATCCCTGAAAATTCCATCGAAATCGGATGAAAATTGTCAAAGTTATAAGAGCTTCACGTTTGCGCATTCACAGTGGGTACAACTGATCCGATCTTGATGAAATTCATTGGGCATTATGGAATCTCCGATCCTCAACTTCGGAACCATTCGGTCGCGTGAAATTGATGTTTCAAGGATTTCATGTTTACGCATGCGCAGAGGCTGTCGTTGGTCGGCTGGTAATGAATTTCATTGGGGACCATCCCTGAAAATTTCATCGAAATCGGATTAAAAGTGTTAAAGTTATACGTGTTGCAAGGATTTAAAGTTTTGCGCATGCGCAGTGGATACCACTGATCCGATCTTGATGAAACTCATAGGGTACCATCAAAACTTTGATCTTCAACTACCCTCCAAATTTGAGCGAAATCGGACCATTATTTCGCGAGAAATTGATGTTTCGAGATTTTCACGTTTACGCATGCGCAGAGGCTACCGTTGGTCGGATAGTAATGAATTTCATAGGGGACCATTTAGGACCTAACCCGCGTAATCCCTGAAAATTTCATCAAAATCGGATGGAAATTGTGGAAGTTATGCGTGTGGCAAGGATTCCGGGACACACGCAGACAGACTGACAGACAGACAGACACGAAACCACAGTTGTTCAGGAAGGTCTAAAACGTAAAACGCGAGTTGAAATTTTGATTTTGGAGACAAAAAATTATTCACTCTTCAAAAGTGAAAACAATGTTTCCGCTACTTTGGTAGAATCGGAAGCAAAATCGCTGAAAAACGTGTTTTTTGTAGTTTTCGTTGAAAATTACCTCTTAAACATGGGAAAATACTTATATAATTATGTGGTATAATCGGAATCAGCGTGAAATTTGTCATAAGAACCACCCTCCAAATCGGTCAAAACTATTCTTTGAAAATTCGCTCATCAATAGTGCTGCATGAATGGAACTTTTTTATATGTATATATATATTTATATATTTATACACCTACATATGTGTAACCCCAGACGATATCTGACTGAGGAATCGAGCTAAAAATCCGAAACAATTTCAAAATGTCAATAATATCAAAAGAAAGGATGAGTTCGTTGGCCAGAATTTTTTGAGTACTCCAAATATAGGGTTCAAATTTTGAAAATGTTGAGTCAAAACTCGCACAAAAAGTTTTTTGAATTTTTTTGTGTGAATTACCGCCTTAAACATAGGAACATAATTATGGTATATTCGGAATCGTAAAATTTCATATATGAATCACCCACCGAATCGGTTAAAATGATTCTTTGAAAATTCGCTCATCAACTCATGCTGCATGAATGGAACTTTTTAAATTTCACGCCTGTTATTTCAACAATAAACAGGTACCTAAGTAGGCTACAAAGGAGCAGTCAGGGGGCAATAGGCGACCTAAATCAAAAACCATTTGTTGAAAACGTGAAAACGTTTGTACTGAATGAACAGGGGAAGTTGAAATGAAGCGTTTATTATGCAGATTATGGCGCCTGATATCAAAATATTGTCGTCAACTGCCTTGGAACTTGTTGACCTTTCACTCGAAAACTGATACCCACGCTTAGATTTTTTTTCGCTCATTGTACGCAGGAACCAAACATGGAAATTGACAATATTATTCTTGGAAAATCCCCCTTTTCACGAATCTGCGGGGGAAAATCCCCGAAACAATAGCTTGGGAAAACCATTGTCAGAGGAAACCAAACTCGGGGAAACGATTTTCTCCGGCTCTTGTTCCATTGTTGGACAAAACCCGTTCGGATTCACTTTTTTTTGGAGGGTCGCAAAGCAACAAATTGAGAAGTTGGAATTTGCCTGGTGACAAAATGCCGGATTAACTCGAAATTCCAAGAGAGCCCGTTAAAAACAGAAGTATTTATTAAGACCTACCTATTAATAAGTGGAAAGTGAGTAGATAGGTAGTCACTAGTCAATGTTGTACCAAATTTATTCCTTCAGTTTTTTTGTAGACCGCTCCGCGAAATTAAAAATCTCTAAAAAAAAACCCAATAATATTGAGGGGGAATCTTAAAACTTAAATTATTAAAAGATATTCAGAATGATAGATAGGTACAACATATAAAATTAGCTTGCTGAACTACTTTTTCTGGGGGAACAATTGTGGAAACAGCTTAAAAAACCCAATAATATTGAAGGGAAATCTTAAAAATTAAATTATTAAAAGATATTCAGAATGATAGATAGGTACAACATATAAAATTAGCTTGCCGAACTACTTTTTTTGGGGAAAAAATTGTGGAAACAGCTTATGTATAGATGAGTGGTTCTTCCTGCGTAAACAACGAAAGACCTGGACAAGGCGTGCTAACCGTCAACGATAAGCTCTTTCCTATACAAATGCTCAAAGGCAAGGTGTTTTTCCTCCAAATTAAGTTAAAGAATAAAAACGGTGTTGAAACGCTTGCATACGAGTCTGCAACACATTGGGACATTTTATGTCTTTAGAAATTACCTATTAAAATGATTTAACCACCGCTTCACAAATCAAACCGTTCTCGCAATATTCGGATCACTTGCTATGAATCAAATAATTGAAACACCAGCTCAATTAAATCATCAAAAATTAACAAGCGGATGCAATCATGTACACAATACCAATTTATTATTGAGAATGATCACCTGAGTGACTGAGTGTACACAATTAATTATTCAAATAACCATGCTCACAACTCAGCTTCTTGGCCACGCACTTCGCAGTAGTTAACATTATATGGTTGGATAAATCAAGAGCTTTCGAACGAATGGTCAACGAATTTTGTGGGATGAAAAACGACGAAGCACCATTTCCCTAGCAACGACTCGGTTGTAAGCGGAAATCATCAGAATTTTTCATAACGCTTTCTTCGTCACACCGTAACGTCACACTTTTTGAGTTATGTGTCATAGTAAAGACATAAAATGTCAATATCTGTTCCCACCAGATCAATTTTATACAATTTTTATATTTTTCGCCTAATGCCTGAAAATCGGGGTAGGGAAAAATTGGATCAGAAACATCAAAGTACCTAGGTACCTACCTAATATAACCTACATAACCTGAAAAAACGAATATCCACCTAAAAACGACCTTAAAAAACTAATGTTTCAGTAAATTTTAAAAGATATGATTACCGCTTGAAACGTGCTTAGCTCTTTGCTTCCTCACTCCTGACTCACGGCTGACTCAAGATCTATTAATTTCACCACGGTTGGATCAGTAATAGCTACTGCGCAAGCGCAAACTTTAAATTATTTGTTGTCATAGGTATAACTCCGGAACTATTGTACAAATTTTGCTGAAATGTTCACCAACTGATTCTATTCGTCCACATTACAAAAGTGAGGGAGCTATACTGCCCACCCAAGTTGGCAGGCGTTTTTTCTTTATTATAGACAGTTCCTTTTCACTAAGTACCTATTAGTTTCAAAATGGGTCCATTTCATGTGCCATAGGAACCTGAGGTAGGTGAGCAGTTGTATTTAGAAATCAACTCAAAATGTTTTGCAAGAATTGCCTGAATTGATGTTTGAAATAAATGATATTAAACATTCCTGACAGTCTATTAAAATTTCGTTTTTTTTCAATGGCCTTTTAATGCCAATTGTAGTTAATTAAATTTCCCTACTACCTTACTTTCCCTTTCTAACTGGATAAGGGGTATTAGTTTACGTGCTAGCGTAATTTTTGCTCTCCGAAAATTTTATCACAAATTGTGCACTACTTGGTTAGATGTGACGGTGATACACTTAGTCAGTTCAGTGAAGTAGAATTTCTGAATTTACCTATTTATTGCTTCTTTGCCAAAAAAATATTAAGGGATGGCCCTGTGATATACACCTAGTCACTTTAATATTAGGTTTAGATGATGAATTTACTGATTCAAATTCGTAACTTGGTTGTTTTGCAATATCTACCTCGGTAACTTTAGGACAGGGTATAGTAAGGACAACACAGGTTATTTAGGCATTTTCAGGTTTAGAGGGTGCCGAAGGAATGATCCCTTGCCTTGATACCAGTACCTTATACAGGGGGGCCCGCTCGTAGATGCAAAAATTGCGTAAAACTGCATTTAAAAAAAGTGAAGTCGAAAGTCCTCCCTCTTTTTTAGGTGACTAACGTTTTCTTACATTCAAGCTTGAATTTTTCATCAAAGAAATGAGATAATCGCAAAGAGACTGCCCCTGAGTACATTTTAGGACGAGCATTCTGATTTAGTTACAAGTATAATTATAATTTCATTACACCAATATTTCTAAAAAGTGTAATCATCCTCATTATTATCTCACACGATTGTGATTCTTAGATTATACAATGAGCAGCTACCTACCTTCGATCCATTCGACTGTGGAGATGAATGTTTAAAACCGTTATCCTGCCTCTACCATAAATATATTGCATGGATTTGCAGACACTCTTCGCACATGAACTGGGAAACAGCGAACGTGAAGACGATTGCACGAAGAAGACATCAACCAGAGGTGGGTAACATGTGGAGCCGTCAATCCCTTCTCTATCGCAATTTGATTCGCTCCGAAGGGTCTGAAGCCGCTCAATCTCTTGCCTTTTTAATAGGATTTCGATCCCGCACGCGGGGTATCTCTACCGGATGGACTGCTAACCGGGAAGGTTAGGTATCTATCGGTTACAAATTGGAATCCTTTCAGTATCCAGTATGCACTCATAGCCTTCCACCTAGACATGTATATTATGTACTTCTTCCCACCTGCATAATATTCTCGACATAAGTACCATTCAAGGGGAATTCTGTTTACTTAAAACTTTCCTTTATAAAATAGGTAAGAACGACCCTACGGATTGGTACATAACTACATGTTGTGTACCCATCACCGCGAGGATATATAACCACTTACAGGTACATAACTACTTGGTTTATGTATGAACACATCAGATCTACAATTCCTTTTAAATTATTAGGTACCCAAGTTTTGGTCTGTTACGAGGACAACAGTTGCGCCCCTGTTATGTTGACATTGATCAATGCTGTTGGGCACAGTTTTATTTATGAATTTAAGGTTGTGAATTAATTCACATCATGCTTTGTTTGTGATAGTGAATGTGAATTAAATTCACAAAAAATTGTGAATAATTCACAAAAATTGTAAATAATTACAAAAAAACCTGTAAATTTTTTTAATTCACAAATAAATCTGTGAATTTTCTTAAATTGACAAATAATTTTTGATTTTTTTAAATTCACAACTAAATATGTGAATTTTTTTCATTCACAAATTAATATATACGGATTTTTTAATTCACGCCAAGTTAAAATCAAATTCGCGGTAATTCCATTTTCTTTATTTGGAACTTTACTTATTTCGATAGATTTTGGAATTATTCCCGCTGGGGTGTCACCTGGCTCATGCGGGCCACTGATTTATTGGTTGAGATGGGGTACCATCCAAAAGTTTTCCGGGTTTCTACTACGCTAGAGATGGGTTTTAGGCCCGTGTTACTAAATTAAATTGAATCGAAAATGGGTTATTTGCAGACACTGGTGAGTCCATCCTTTTGGCCCCAGTTAACTCAGACCTTGAATGCAATGCCAATTTTCAGATTTTTTTTTCTTTACGGATTTTGAACAGAGTAACCAAAAGCAAATTGTCGTGACCCACAGGTTTCACTGGAAACCTACAAAAATTACATTCATCGGTTTTTCTGAGCGTATCACAAGATTACTGGTCAGCAGACCCGCAAGAAATGGAATTACCGCAAATTTGATTCTAATTTTAAAAATTCACATAAATATTTGTGAGTTAAAAACAATTCACACATTTAGTTGTGAACTTAAGAGTCACAAATTATTTGTGAATTTTAAAAAATTCACAGATTTATTTGTGAATTAATAAAATTTACTTGTTTTTGTAATTATTATTTAAATTTTTACAATTTTTTTATTATTTAAAAATTTACAGAAAAAGTTGTGAATTATTAATTCACAACTTTTTAATTAACTAACAATTTTAATTTTTATTTTTAATTTTTTAATTTTTAATTTTTATTTTTTATTTTTTTAATTTTTATTTTTAATTTTAATTTTTAATTTTTAATTTTTTAATTTTTTATTTTTAATTTTTATTTTTAATTTTATTTTAATTTTTAATTTTAATTTTAATTTAAATTTTAATTAATTAACAATTAATTATTAATTATTGATTAAGTTGTGAAATAGGTGAAGTATGAAGTAATTCACATTCACAAACAGAGCAAGATGTGAATTAATTCACAACCTTATTTCTAAAAAAACAAAAGTGGCCAACTCTGGATCAATGTTAATAACGGCGCTCAAAGCCAACCTCTCCTTCACGACCTACCGGTCGTGCGGGTTTTAGCATTTTTCAGAACAGCAATGTCTGACCGATTATTGTCTGATTATGTCCGATTTTTGTATTTTCGATCATTATTATTATATGCACCGATTATATGTCCAACTATTGAAGTCAGACCGGAGCCCGCACTTCCTAGATGGCAGCACAAATTTGTTAGTTATTATTTTTACCGATAATTCGTTATGGTTTCCTGAAGAAGTGGAGCCTCGTCTACTTCACTTCAGTGGCTTGTAAAGCGAGAGGCATCGGAATCCTTTCAAAATTCCTTTACAGCGCGGGAGGTTATTTTTTCTATTCAGCCTTTTGTTCGTTGGAAGCCTTTTGTGCCAGCCAGGGCGATATAGGAGAGGGGGTAATACAATTTTCATGCTATTTAATCTTTTTTCGTGTTTTTTCCGTTATTTGGTTCCTCTTTTTCTCGTCCTAAAGTGAAGAATATGAAATAAAAAAAGGTTTCCGTTGTTCGTCGGATCAAAAAATTGCTTGATGCATAACCTCGCCAATTTTGAGCACAAATTATTAAGCCTTCTATAGTTTCTCAACGTTATCACAGGAGAAAAAAGTCCCAATCATGCAGCATGAATTGATGAGCAAATTTTCAAAGAATCATTTTAACCGGCGGTTTGGCGTTTTTTTTTAATATAGCGATTTTTGACTCTAAATTTCCAAAATTTGAACTCTTGGAGTACTCCAAAAATTCTGGCCAACGAACTCCTTTCTCTTGATATTATTGACATTTTGAAATTGTTTTCGGATTTTTAGCTCGATTACTCGGTCAGCTATCGTCTGGAGTGACACACATATAAATATATATAAAAATATATAAAAGTGTTAAATTTCAGGAATCGTCACAGAAGGAATGGTCTGAAACGGATTTCCATGGAGAAAATTTTCAAAAATTTGCATTATTTAAATTTTGAAATTTCTTCGAAAATTCAGCCATTGCAATAGCTTAATTTTCTTCTAAAATTCGCTAATGTAGGTATGAGTCAGCTCGAAAAAATATTTTTTACATCAAAAGCTCTCAAAAAGGATGTTTGCAAATCTGGAATGAAACCATGAGTCTATATATGGTCAAAGGAATCAACTGAAGTAGGTATCTACATCTACATGGGTGAACCTTACGAATTGTAATTGGTCAGTACCTACTGAGTGGAACAGACGAGAAAAGGCAGAAAAAATGTGAATTTATCATACGCGATAATTCCCCATTAAAGTGAAAAGGCAAAATCGCGTGAGTTGTGTAATCCATCTTGAAGCACCTACTTACCCTGTTCAGGTGTTCGGATTACAAAGACCTTGTTGTGAGAAGAACGATTTTAGACCTTCCCCGTAATTTCGTGGATCCGTTTCGACGTACGAGCGTTCACTTACTCAAGAGGATGCTGGAAAAATTGGATAAGGCTTCTTCCTATTGGGAAAGAGATTTTCCAATCACTTGCTAAAACGAAAGAAGCGACGCTACAGGATGAGTGTGTTTTATATCGACAAAAGATGTCTGGGGAGGACCTGGTTCGTTTTCCACCTGGTTTATCCGCTTAGCAATCACTTGCGCCCTCTGCTCCTTGATTTTTTTTTTTTTTTTTTTTTTTTATATACGTTCGTTCTCTCGGGAGCATCCAACTGGTAGGTTCGATTTAACCATAGTCCAAGGAAATGGGAAGGGAACGAAAATTATCCAATCCATGGGGAGAAGTAATCCATGGTTGTATTTAACGTGACAGTTTGCTGAAACGTGTTGCAAAAACACTTGATGAAAATCATCGGCAGCCACAACTATGGATTATTTTCGTAAACTTTTTTTATTTTATTTTTTTTAAAGGAAAATACCAAAGTACTGAAGTAGGAACTAAATTTCCAAATCTTCCTCCACAAGTAAATTTTCTTGAGGGTTTGGTGACGTACCTAGTTCGTGGAACTCCCTAATAATTTTTCTTGTGAGTGAGAGAAATTGTTTCAATTCCACTTCAATTTTAAACAGTACGTACCTAATATACATAATTTGGGTTGAGTAAGTGCCTAACTCTACCTAGAGTTGTCCAAGTCAAAATGTAAGTATACGTACATGGAGTACTCTGCCCTCGTTAGGAAGAACGTCCTATGTCCATTTTTGCACTTTTGGAGATAAGGACACAGTCCTGTAGCCCTCGATCAGGCGCAAATTTGAGCTAAGCTAGAACGTTCTAAGTCCACGGGAAAGGCTTCAAAAATCGATTTGTCCTATGTCCATTTTTCATTTTTACAGCAGTTTTCAGATTGGATGATGCAGCTGCCGAAACTAAAACGCGTTTTCCTCGAAACTTGATAAATGGACATAGGACGTTCTTGATAAGGAGGGCAGTACTTAGGTATACTTTTTTAAAGTTCCATTCATGCAGCATGAGTTGATGAGCGAATTTTCAGAGAATAATTTTAACGAATTTGGTGGGTGATTCTTACTGGAAATTTCACGCTGATTTCGAAAATACTATAAAATTATACCATTTCCATTTCCTATGTTTAAGATGGTAATTTACACCAAAAACCTCAAAAAACACGTTTTCCACGATTTTTGACTCTAAAATTCGCTTGACTCTAACGTTGACGCTAAATTTTAGTACCTATTCCAAAAATTCTGACCATCAACTCATTCATTGGCATTATTGACATTTACATTTTTTTTGGATTTTTTATCGCACTCATGTGTATAACGCACGAATATTATAAATTTGGTACCTAATAATTAATTAAATGGCCAGAGTTTTAGGGGAAATTCTGTGATGATTCCGAGTAATTCTCCTCAAATGCTCAAGACCCAATAAAATACCCAATCTGCAGCGATTTTTGGCTCTTAATTATTATGTTATAGTATTTTGTATAGTAGGTACCGACTTATCCAAGAAAACCATATAGGTACTACCTATCTATGTCTATTTTTCAAAATTTTACAGGAGATACGAAAAACTGATTCATTTTGCTCGTAGTACTAAATTTTCGATTTCATTTCATCATACTGAGTGATTACGAATCAGAGTTTTTTGTTTTTTTGCCACTGTAAAACTCAAAAACTTTTTTATATATTTCAAAAACCAGACTTAAGTAGGTACATGGTTTTGGTGATTTGAAATGTAGGAATACAATGAATTGATCTCAAATTTAAAGGTTTGATCCAACTAAAACGTGCAGTTCAAATAATATTCAATTTGGGAATTATACAATTAGAATAATTTTTGAGGTCGTTTCTCAAGTTCGAATGTTCAGCTTGAACATTTTCAAATATCTTCATTCAAGTTGAGTCCAACTCAAGGAACAGGGTTCTTATCAGTTGGGAAATTGTCCTCAAACTAGTTGTGGCAGGCAGAAAATAATTCGAGTTGAATATTATTCACAAGAGTGCGCAGAACGTTCTGTGCAGCTAAAATATTCGAACACTACCTGTACCGCCGCTAGTTAGATCAGACCTTAATCAGCATGCTACTCATTCTTTTAAGAATTTCCAAACAAACTTACGCCATACGCTAATATTCATGGGTGTATTACACAAATAGGTATTATTCAGAGGATTATTGAATTGCAAATTTCATCTCGCTTTGATAACCAACTAATGTTATGAATTTGAAACTTCGAGGAAATCAACTCTTGGCAACTACAGTTGTTAGTGTACGTAACTGCTCGTGCAAAAGTTGTCCAAGTTGGGGAATAATATTTGGCCTCTGATAGCGAGGGAAGATTTAAGATGTTCCACACGTTGGAGGAAACTTCATACAAGTAGAATGATGTATTCAAACCATTATGAAGTAAACCATTCAAGGCTCAAACTCACAGCAAGATTACTAAAATATTACCAAGCGTCTAAAGGGGAGTTTAACCGGAAAATTCTTACGTATTCTCTACTCACAAAAGTTCCTATACGTTTAAGGAAAAACATCAACACCTGGCAACACTGTGAATATATCTGACACGATTTCTCACTGGGTATCTATCTACGGATATTCGGTGCTCAAACTGAACGGTTGGCAAATCTGAGTTATTGGAGTTCATTCTCTCTCCTGGCATCTTCCACTCAAAGTTGAAAGTTCGCGTTCCCATCTACTTTAGGGGTGCGAAATCGGGTTTTCGCCAACTACCAAATCACCAACAATCGATTTTTGGAAATCGTTTCTACTTTGTTTTTAATGTTTTGGTAGTTTGGTATTTTACCTATCACGATTTGGTAGGTTTTAATTTATTTAAAATTCAATTGTCTTTTTTTAATACAAAAATAATGGAACTTTCAATGAGTGCATGAAAAATAAAATTATAACTACGTAGTACTAACCACGTGACCACAAAGACTACGACAAACAGTAACCTGTATGCGATAACCTGGGAAAAACCTACCCAACTTATTCTTCTCTTTGAATTCAAAGTTATGTTTGGCATGTGAATCACATTTCACATTCCAAAGTTATTCAGAATGTGTTAAAATTCATATCCAATTCATTCCAATTTCTGCTTATCAATTAACTATGCAAGTCTTGCGCGAAACCAAAATAGGTACCATCTCATCTCACACCCAACTGCCAAATAATAAAATCAAATAAATGCGTGGGTGACCCGCATTATGTTATTGGAATATTTTAAAATAACGTTGGAGAAACATCTGCCAAGTTGGGTGGGCAGTGTAGCTTCCTCAATTTTCGTAACTCGGACGTATAGAATCGTATAGAATAGTCCCAGAGTAATGCCTATGACAATAAATAATTTTGCGCATTCGCACTAGCCATGTCCTTTCCAATTGTTTCTAAATTTATAGGTACCAAATTGTCTTGGAGCGAAAACGGTCCATTGGGAACCAAGAAATCTTAGTTTAAGAAAATGCATGTTTGCGTATGCGCACTAGATGGCTATGCAGTCAATAGGGGACTGACTTGACTGATTGGCCTATTGCTGATCCAATCGTTATGAAATTCGTAGGTAATTGTCCTGGAGTCAGCCCCCAACTACCCTCCAAATTTGAGCGGAATAGGTCAATTAGGAAATGAGATACCGTGGTTTGAGGAAATTTACGTTTGCGCATGTGTACACGCTGATAGTGGTCCGACGACGGTGGAATTCATAGGAGACCGTCACGGGGCCAATTCGCACAATCCCTGAAAATTTCATTAAATTCGGATCATAACTTCATATAGTTTTGCCAGGGACAAGGGATTCACCACAGACTGACGGACAGACAGGGAACCAAAATTGTTCAGAAAGCTCTTAAAGGAAGTGGAAATTTTGATTTTGGAGGACACATTTTTTTATTCCTTGCACGAATACATGCCATAGCTTCCTACCTTCGGTAGTGAGGAAGCAAAACATTGAATTCACTTGAGAAGCCCAGAAGACCCTATCTATTTTAGAGTCACGGGTCACGGGTCATGATGATTTCCATTCTGCCATCCTCAGTAGCCGATCGAACTATGACCTTGACAGTGACCTTCGCACTTTTGCAATGAGAACAAAACGCGCTCTAGGAACAATCGGTTGCTCAATAATCGTTCCTTACAACTGCTCCCCTCGACCACGTGCCTCTTTGAAAAGATGATGAAACCTCCCTCGAGCAGAGAGAAGTCTTGAGGGTCACCATTGTTCGAGTGTGAGTGGGGATTCCCGACTTGGTGAAGGATCTCTCTGTTGTTGAGTGGGCCTGTTTGTTCCTTCGAGTGGGCGCCTTTTGCACCGTTGGAGGCTCACGGCGGTTTTTGTATACGCAGGGCACAACGCACAAGACACAAGTTGAAACTTATTAAACTCCGGCATTTATCTACTTATCAGGGGCGGCTCTCGGGAATCTGATGAGGTGAGGCTTACCAGAATAAGGGAAGAATGAACCAGTTGATATTGCTATCAAGTATGGTAGGTATGGGACAGGCCACAATGGGAGAGGGGGCATAGATAGACATTTTGAACATTATAGCAAGAAGATATCGTTGCCACGGCAGTATCTGTATGGTTGTCGAGTTTCCGCAGTATAAAAGGCTGAAGTGAGCCATTTTAAACAGATGCATTAATGGCTTTGCTCTGGACCAAAAGCAATGCACCTAATTAATACGAATTGTATGAATCCCAGGACAATCTTCAAAATTCCACCATGCTGCTGTTTTCAAGTAGGTACGTACTTGTTGCTATGTAACAAAAGACCATTTCGAGGGTAGTTCCTTCTCCTGCTACTTTGTAGTTTCATTTATGTCAATGGCTAGCGGCATAGTTGACATTACAAGGATAGGTCTATCCAGAAGATGGAGTCTGTTGGAGTCTAGAAACGCTGGTTATAAACAAAATGTATAAAGAAAAAAAGACGTTTTCATTGAAAGAATCCCGACCTACTTAATTTATAAAATGTCTGCCAAGTTGGGTGGGCAGTATAGCTTCTTCACTTTTGTAACATGGACTTATAGAATCAGTTAGTGAACATTCCAGCGAAATTGGTAGAATAGTTCCGGAGTTATCACGATAACAACAAATTTAATGTTTGCGCTTGCGCAGTAGATATTACCGATACAACCATGATACAATTCATAGCTTTTGAGTCAGCCCCAACTACTCTAGAATTTTGAGCAAAATCAGTCCATGAGGAACTGAGATATCGTAGTTCCAGGACATTCACGTGTGCACATGCGCACACGCTAGTATTGGTCCGATGGCTATAAAATTGATAGGGGACTACCCCGTCAATCTCTGAAAATTTCACTGAAATTAGTCAAGTATTTTCGGAGTTATGGCCATGAAATACATTTCACAGTGCCCCGTGACTGCCCCTCCAAAGAACTCGCTCTTCCTCCAGACTGGGAGCAACACCCAGTAGTTATGGCTGCACGATCTATTCTATCTACTTCTATTGTAGAGGGAATGTCTGGGGGCTCTCTTCTCCTCAGTTATAGTGGGAGGGCTGGCAGGTTTGCCTTCCCCAGTCATCAACCTACTTTTGCTTGAAAATCGTCTATCCTTTCTCAATTTTTACCTACCTCGTGGTATTTCATATTTTCATTATTTCTTTTAGCGAATTTTCGAAGAAAATGAAGCTATTGCAATGGCTTCAAAATTTCTGTAATCCAAATTTTTGAAAATTTTCTTCGTGGAAATCCGTTGTAGAACATTCTAAAACGATTCCTGAAATTTGACACTTTTCCATATGTAATTATGTATACACCTATATGTATATACCAGACAATATCAGACCGAGGAATTGAGATTAAAAAATCCAAAAAAAATTTAAAATGTCCGTATTATCAAAAGAAAGGATGAGTTCGTAGGCCAGAATTTTTGGAGTACTCCAAGGAGTCAAATTTTGAAAAAGTCAAGTCAAAAATCGCTTAAAAATTCGTGTTTTTTTAGGTTTTTGGTGTGAATTACCATCTCAAACATAGGAATATATGGTATATTCGGAATCATCCACAAAATCAGTTAAAATTATTCTTTGAAAATTCGCTCATCAACTCATGCTGCAAGCATGGCACTTTTTCTCTTTGTGAATACTCACCTTCAGAATCATATTGATCTGGTACCTAATAAGATTTATTTTAGATTTATTTGGACTATATTTCATTTATGTTGATTTGTGCAGAGAGTTAGGTAGGTTTCTACCCTACACTCTTCCTTCAATTACAATATTTTCTTTCTCCTTATTTTGACTTCTTATCTATTCATATCCTTCCCCCAAAATAAGGGTATTTTGTTTCCTCAATTTTAACTAAAATTTAGTGATAGCAGAACTGCATTTATTTTAGGTATTTATCTAGTAAAACCTGGGATATATTTCAACGTATAGGCGTCTACTAAAAATCAGTAGTCCTCGTCCTTTACAGTACCTAATCCTTCTATGAGTCTATGACTTGTCAATAGTTGAAACTTGTAGAGTTTGTTTGTAACTGCTCTCGTTCAACCTATATTATCTATAACTACTGTATGATTGAACATTGTATATACCTTTGGTCGTACCCAGCAAACTTGGTGAAAATATTACGTACTAACAACAAACTCACGATTGTTTTGCTTAGAACTTTAGATACAGGGAATTTTCCAAGGCCTAAGATGACTCCCTGGGGTGTTTCGAACTCGATGGAGTTTTCGATTGATCGAAAGGGTCGTCGGTCGTAGTTGTAAGAGGCATCAGTTAGGCCCCTCTCACCCCAGTTTGTCCTGGTGACCTAAATGATTCAGCTTCGTAGCTCATGTCCCCCAACTCCTCACACGTGAGCTCTCCTTTGGGATCTCAACTTTTGTAATTATCAGGGTGATGAATTTTATGTTGGTTGTCGAGGGAAGACGTTGAGAGGTTTCCTGACACAAAAACTGTAATTCCTCAACGTAGGTGGGTACCTACCTACCGAAAAATTCCAGGACAACTTATTCAACATGAAAAGCTTCCAGGAATAGAAACCCTGCCATTTAATAGAGCTTATGAATGAATAAGTGCAAATTTTTACTTTTTAAAAGTCTGTAAGTAATCCTGGTTATTTACTCCTGCTTGAGGTAGGGGAAATGAAAGCTTCTTCGCTTCCTCACTACCAAGGTAGGAAGCTATGTGTTCGTCAAAGCAATTAAGGAAAATGTTGTCCTCCAAAACCAAAATTTCCGTTTTTGATCTTATGTTTCAGAGCTTTCTGAACAATTTTGGTTCCGTGTCTGTATATCTGGCTGTCAGTCTGTCTGTAGTCAATTCCTTATCCCAGTCAGAACTATGTGAAGTAATGGTCCGAATTCGATGGAATTTTCAGGGATTGTGCGGATTAGGCCTCTGACGGTCCCCTATGAATTTCATCGCCTTCGGACAACTGGTAGCGTGAACGCATGAGCACACGTGAATGTCCTGAAACTATGATATCTCAGTTCCTAATGGACCGATTTCGCTCAAATTCGGAACATAGTTGGGGGCTAACTACAAGACAATTTTCTGTAAATTTCGTCACGTTTGAATCAGTGATAGCTACTACGCAAGTGCAATTTTGTTGTCATAAGGATTACTCTGGAACTATTCTACCAATTTAGCTTAAATGCTCACTAACTGATTCTGTAGGTTCGACGTTAGGGTTAATAAGTTGTATATGGCTATAATAAAAAACGATGAGGATGGATACATGGTCACCCATTTTTATTACTTCTTTCATTCGATTTCCATAATCGACGGACCTAGGAATGTAAAACAACGAATTTTGAAGAGGAGTTGGAAAAAAAGTGCTCGATTCTGAAGGGTCTTTATTGAAAATAATAAAACAAAACCAGTTTCCAAAACTGGCGTTTGCACAACAATGGCCACTGAAGCTGATTTATGTCTGAAGGGTTATTAGGACAAGGAAACATTAGGTATAACAATCGATTCAGAAAGGTAATTTATCATGCACAATAAATTAGAACAGGTTTCATTCTTGGAAATGAGCATATTTCAATTGGCGATCAGTGCGGTTTCGTGTCTCATCTAAGTAATAATTGTAGTCTTAAAGTGCGGAGTCTGTTAAGTAAATCTTTTAATGTCGGAGAGTCGGTGACTCCGTACTTTATCCCTCGACGGATTTATCACCCTTCTTCTCCACCAACATAAATTATACAATGCATCGCATATAATCGACGGTCACATCTTGTGGCTTAGCCTGAGCTTGTCCATAAAACTTGATGTTGAACTTAGCCTCGCAATCTGCTTCTAATAATGGTTCCGTCTCGAAAGTCATTTTGTAGTTCGTCCCACCTGCCATCTGGAAAATGCAATATTAAGTTCGCTATTCACAACATTTGTAACTAACACCTGTTAGTAGCAACCTTCCTCGCTGTGCCCACCCGGCACATCTTGAACCTTCACGTTTCAACTTAGATAATTGCCCGCAACCTTACACGTCATCAGTTTGTCATTTCATCAATTTTGGTACTTGCAAAGCAAGTGGGTAATGAGGGTAGAGATAGCGGTGGCCCTCGATATAAATCGGTGATCTGTGTAAACCAGTGACCAGACCACATTTCTTAATTATTCAATATCTCAAAATAAATTAAAAGATTTCAATCCTTTTTGAACATACACAGCATTTCCAAATTTAGTTTTTCCACTTAGGTTTAGTCCTCTTCCATACAGGTTTAGACTTTTCCCACTTAGATTTAGACTCGGTAAATTACTATGCCACAACTTGAAAAGTGTTGTGGTTCAAATAAACACAACTGGTTTAGTAATATGTTT
>JAEMON010000014.1:9059682-9070374 GCA_030264115.1 Lygus lineolaris | reverse complement strand
ATGAATGGAACTTTTTTTCTTCAGATAAAAGACGTTCTTTGCAACTTGGTTTTTCTCGTGACCTTAACATTTTCGATGATTAAATATGGAAGCATGCAGGTTTTTAAATTCTTGAATGAATTGAATTTTAAATAAATAAAACGTACCGATTTTTGATAGCTAAAATACCAAAGTACCAAAACATTAACATAATTGAAAAAAAAAAAAATTAAATAAGTTTTTTTGAAAATCGTTTTTTTCCCACCCGATTAATTAGTGCAATCGATTGTAAGCTTTCGATTGAGAAACGATTATCAAAATCGATTGTTGCTACCGATTTCGCATTTCTATTGCGAACAAACCTCATATTAGGCACTTTCTCCATGATTCACTTGCCATTATTCCTCTTTTGTGTTCCTCTATATTATAATTTATTACTATTTGGTTATCTGCCTATCTGGAACCTTCCAGATCCCCTACTGCGTTACCAAGGTATTCTCGTATGGTATTCCCTAAAGGTAGATACAAGTCCGAGAAGAGGAACTCCTGGAGAGGTCAAAGGTTCAAATCAAGCGTAAACACCCTTTCCGCACAAGCCATATTCCTCGTCCCTGCTATTATAGCGGTGGTTGCCTTTGATGTCGGGCGTGGAGGAATGAGTGAAGGGTTGGGGTTGGGTGGCGCGGAAACTGTTATGGCAGAGACTGGCCGCTTGGGACACTTCAGATAACAACTACCCTTTAACGCCTTGACGGTAGGACAAACTGAAATAACAATCTCGAGTTAAATTTAGCGTTGTAGCATTGTCATTACTTGGAAGGAGATTGTCACTTCACCCTCTCTTTCATTGTCATTGAAAACATGCAAGTGAACCTTTTTCATGGGATTAAATGTCGAAGGACAATTTCATCCGGTTCAAGTAGTGGAGGGCGAAGATATCTCAGTTCCTAATGGACCGATTTCGTTCAAACTCTTAGGGTAGTTGGGGGCTGACTCAAGATTATGAATTTCATCACGGTTATTTGCTGAGTGAAGGAAGTGGGTAGTTCTGAATAAGGTACTTTTCACAGTAGAAATTATGCATGAAAAAAGGCGGCATGCATTATCACTCTTTTGTGTTCTTCTACATTGTAATTATTCTTTGCTTGTCTACCTATCTGTAACCTTCCATAGCCACTACTGCATTACCAAGGTATTCCCCAAAGGTAGATACCAGTCCGAGAAGAGGAACTCCCGGAGAGGTCAAAGGTTCAAATCAAGCGTAAACACCCTTTCCGCACAAGCCATATTCCTCGTCCCTGCTATTATATCGGTGGTTGCATTTGATGTTGGGCGTGGAGGAATGAGTGAAGGGTTGGGGTTGGGTGGCGCGGAAACTGTTATGGCAGAGACTGGCCGCTTGGGACACTTCAGATAACGACAACCCTTTAACGCCTTGCTGGTACGACGAACCGAAATAACAATCTCGAGTTAAATTTAGCGTCGTTGCTTTGCGTCATTACTTGGAAGGAGATTGTCACTTCACCCGCTTTTCCATTGCCGTTGGAAACATGAAACATGAAAGTGAACCTTTTTCAAGGGATGAAAATATAATCCCTTACATTTAATGTCGGAGGACAATTTCATCCGGTTCAAGTAGTAGAGGGCCAAGATAACTTCCCAAGTACTTGATGTAAGGGGGGTCTTTATTAAAAATGGGCGTTGACGTTTTCAAAACAACAAATAATCTTGATCATAAGAACAGATAAGATCTTTATTCTTTATCATAAGATCTCGATCATAGTTAATAGCACATTAACAACAGCTATCCAACTATCTTGTGCCTGGCAAAATTATACGGAATTATGGTCCGATTGTGAAGAAATTTTCAAGAATTATGCTGGGTAGCCTCTAGATCGTCTGCTAAAAATTTCATCGCCGTTCGACCTCAAGTACCGTATGCGCTTGCGCAAACTTCAATTTCCCTAAACTACGGTTTCTCAGTTTCAAATGGACCGATTTCGCTCAAATGTGGAGGGCAGTTGGGGTTGACTCGAAGACGATTGCCTATGATTTTTGTCTCTACTCGATCAGTAACTACCGCGCAAGCGCTAACTCAACATTTTGTGTTGTCATACGGATGACACCAGAACTATTCTACCAATTTATGAACAATTTTCACTAACAATTGATTCTATACCTACGTGAGGAAGCTACTATACAACTCACCCAACTTGTTCCAATATCCTATTAATGATGAAATACAATGTCATCCAGATCAACTGATGGACGTTTGAGATAACTTTCCAAGAACGTGCTCTAAGGAGGGATGTCCGATAATTTTATTGAGAGTGAGCAGAAACTGGTTAACCGCAAAATGTTGATCGAAAGATAATGGGCCATATCCACCCATGGGTTGGAAGCCTCATTTCTGGGGATTCTCGTGAAATTACAGTCCAAATTCCACCTCGCTGGAGATCCTATTCTCTCCCAAAGTCTCGACGTATAAATTTACCATCATCCACCGCTACTGGTGTGATTTGAGTAGCAACAGATACCCCCACAAAGCCGGATAAACTCGCGATGAACGGGCGACTAAGGAACCTCTTTGGGGTAGTTGAAATGTAAATATTAACCGAGCTTGTGTTTCCTGGAGGTTTCAAGCAAAGGCTGCCGTCCTCTCACAAGACGTTTGCAACGCAAATGGAGACCTCGGGAACATCGCAGGGCCGTATATGCATCACAAATGAGAGGCTCTAAGAACCCTCATGCTTCTAGTATATTCAGCCGGGAAGGGCATTACCCGGGAAAGGTGTGAAATTAACGGAGCTTTTAACGCCCTCCTTCCCAACGTCGTTTCCGCTACTAGAAGGTTTACCTGACGTGGAGGTGTAATATCATTGGGAGTCATTTCGCTTCCCAGCTCTCAGCAACCGTTTTAGTAATGCAAATTTTTGAAAATTTTCTTCATGGAAATCCGTAAAAAATCCGAAACAATCTTAAAATGTCAATAATATCAGAAGAAAGGACGAGTTCGTTGTCCAGAATTTTCGGAGTAATCCAAGGAGTCAAATTTTGGAAATTTAGAGTCACAAATCGCTATACAAAACCGTGATTTTTGAGGTTTTTGGTGTAAATTACCATTTGCATTGGAACATATATGGTATATTCGGAATCAGCATGAAATTTTCTGTTAGAATCACCCACCAAATCGGTTAAAATTATTCTTTGAAAATTCGCTCATCAACTCTGCTACATGATTCCCTCAGGAAAACAGTAAATTCGCTCATCAACTCTGCTACATGATTCCCTCAGAAAAACATTAAATTCAAGGCACACAAGAGGCAATGTAAACAGATTTCTAGCAGTCGATTTACCAAAGAACGATTTCCATAATAGGCAGTTACAATGGCTAGCATACTTAAGTTACTTAAGTAACCTTACCTACCTAAGTTAGGAGAATAATGATGAAAATTGAGAACACTGGAAGACATGGCCTGGACGGGTCTATGTCCTTAGTCCCAGAATCAATTAGGAAGCATTGGTAAATTGTATATTCATGCTGGAATTACCCAACATGTTTTTGTTGCAACAATATGTATGACTATAAATAAAGTAAAACTGAAAAAAATTAGGGCAAAATAATTGATGGAGCGGTGATATAAACTACAATCTTGTTCTGTGGCAAATATTATGTCCTTTGCTCAGGGGCCTCCAAAATGGCCGCCAACTCAAACATTCGTCAGTTTACTTTCCCCGTTTAGACAAGCTGTGTGGCACTGCTGGAGGGAGCAAATTAGGGTCGGTCCCACGAACAACTGAGGAAAATTCTACACCCGACTGAGAGGGTGAGTTGTTGATAGAGACAGCTATTAGTTTACACATCTTCGATGTTACCGACGGAAGGGTGGAAAACCTGTGGTTTCCAGCATACCTACTGTAACATTGACCTTTTACATTACCTTCAGCTTAAGGCGAAATGTTCCTCATTTTAGTTAGAAATTTTGCCGATAGATGGCTGTACTATCGGGGCAAAATTAATTTCCATTTTCTCTGGAACGGGTGAACCGATTTTCATTCTGTAAAGCTTTTTGTGAATGGTATCATTAAACTTAGGTTTGTACATTCAGTTTCGATTTTTTAAAAATCGCCTTCCATGGCGCGCAAATTTTTTTTGCTCAAATTTGAACATTTTTTGAAAAGTCAGGTATCCATGACATAGAGTTTTGATAGCAGAATCCAAACAATTTCCAGATTCAAAATCGGATTAATAGATCGATCGGCCTGTTGGAACTACGAATTACAATAGAGACAAAATTAATGAGGGGGCAACTCTTTACCTGCCCAGTGCACGATTGCAGCTTCTCTGCCCACCTGTCCCCAATATTCTCCAGCTCATGGTTACTCCTACCAAATGTTTCTGAGCAGGAGAGAAGTCTTGATTTTAATTTCCCTCGTACTGCGTTTTTTAAATATCGAAACTGAATGTGAGTAAGTTTGGTAATACCATTCACAGAAAGCTTTGCAGAATGAAAATCGGTCCACCCCTTCAAGAGAAAAACGGAAATTAATTTTCGTTAATTTGGAAGCGCGACGTGGTGGCAGCTTTTGAAACTAAACGCGGGACATTCCGCCTTAAATTCAAGGATACCGAGAGGTTTGAGGATATCGGGAGGTTTTTACCGATCATATGATAAATCACAACTAACAGACAGACTGACTACTTCTAGGTAGTTGTAAGATACCTACAATGGATTAAACTTACTCACAGGTATCTGTCTCACATCAATCAATGTTAATTAACTGATGAACGCTGCATCGGAAGATCAACAAACTTCAAACTCGGGGGAATTCGGGTGAGGAACTATCCGGGGGTTGCTTCATAGTAAACTGGGAACGCGAAGGTACACAAATTAACCCCCTCAAACCAACACAGAAGTGAACTACTATTACGATCATCGAAATACAAACAAAACTTCTTAGTTGGAGCGGAATTATTATAGTCTGAGAAGAGGAGAGTTGATCAGTACAACGAATTAACAACTAAACATTTCACTTTGTTTTGCTTCTTCACTACCGAAGGTCAAAATCAACATTTCCACAATAATGAAATGTACCTATGTGGTACAAATATCATGGTTCATTAATATAACAATTAATTAATATGGTATTTTCGGAATCAGCGCAGAATTAACTATAAGAATCACCCACCAATGATTCAATGATTCATTGAAACTTTTTTGAAGTTTTTTGAAGGACTTTTTTTTTATTCATTGAAGTTTTTGGACAAATTAACTGGTTCCTGTATTATTAGAATAGCAAGTTCCAGTGTTTTAATGACTGTTTGTTCCAGTTAGTGTCACTATTGCCAACGAGTTAGGTGGTTCGTTCATTTTATTCAGGAGTTTTGAATATAATGATGATGGTTCAGTCCTTGAGACTACCCAAAGTTTCGAAATGAGCTGATTGGGATTTTAATGGGCTTGACAAGAGATGTTGATAACTGGAACGATCACTGTTGACATCCTATTGGTGGACATGAAGATCGTATAGATTAATTGTATAATAAGCGAGATGTAAGTCGATAACCTGGAGAAGCGCTGAGGTGGTGATTACTCTTGGGTTGTGATAATTGGTGAAGCCTTTGAGTATAGATAGATGGAGGGCCTATCTTCTCAATGAAGGGAACAACAGAGAACCATACGTGTGCCACCAATGTCGCGTTTGGTTCTGAAAGAGGTCTCCTTTACAGTGTGGATGCAATAAGAAGAAAACGGAGTTAATGGAAAACGTTGTCAATTTACACGAAAATAATGAGTTACAAAGTTAAATCGATGTTGGCCATCATCAGTAACAAATCGCCGTTTTAAGGGTAGGTATGACCTATCTCAATTTTTGACGTTTTTGAGTTATTGGCGTTTCTAGATTAACATTTTTGGCACCAGAAACGTTGGAGAAGTTAGTTTTAATGTACAAGGAATGTAAGCACTAGAATCGGCGTTTTTGTTATCATATCCTATCAATAATTATAATCCATCATATCCTATCAATAATTATAATCCATCATTATATATATCCTATCAAGAATCCTAAAGAGCCACTTTCACACCATGTTAAATCCCCGCCCCCGTCATCAAAAGAAAGCACCTTCAAACATAATACAGCGTCTATTTCTCCGAAATTTTCTTCAACATCACCACCCACAGTGTTTCTATCATTGCCTAACATAGAAACTGGTAATAAAGGTGCAAAAGGTGTGGGAAAGAATGGAAACGTGAAATTCCATTTCACATATCATTAGCTATGATAAGATTTGTAAGTCGTTTTTATCGCTGTTTTAATGTAAGTTATTTTTCAACTAATAATAATGATTACTTATATTAATATATTATTTATGCGAATGGTCGAAGAATTGGTTGATGAGCCTGTTAAAATTTGTTTTGAAAACATTAAGCCAACGGAACGCTTACAATCAGCTTTGTGTGTCTCCTGTAAAGTAGGGGAAAGTGAGAAAGGTCATGATTACCCTTAAGCTGCGAAATAAGAACTTCTTATTTGTTCTTCTTACTGATGATGGCCTGACCGTCGAAATCGATTTAACTTTGTAACTCATAATTTTCGTGGAAATCGACAACGTTTTTCATTAACTTCGTTTTCTTCTTATTGAAATGGGTTTCCACAACTTCGTCGCGAGTGATTTAGTTCGTGTGGATGCAGCTTGATGTCGGAGAAGGAACCATCATGGCGGCGGCGGCCATTGTGTTAAAAAGTCTTCTTTAAATTCGATGATGGCGGCCTGCATGGTTTCCCGTTCGAACTAGCAGCAATAACCCTCCATCTATCTAAGGTAGAAGCACAGAGGTGGTGATAACTGATGGAGCACAGAGGTAATGATTTTTTAATATTTTTTTTATGAATAATGTATTTATTTTTTTTACAAAATCACTCATTACAATATATTTACGTGACATATTAATGGAATACTACTAACTTTCCTTAAGTAAAACCTGTGCTGGTGGTTTGTGGTGGCTTGGGCTATCCACCACAAAAGTGAACATTCAAAAAGCATATTTTCTCAGTCCTTTAAATAATATAAGGCAGTAATGTAAAACAACTAAACAGAACAGTATCTCAAATTTTGAAGAACAAAAACAATATCTTCTTTCATCTGCCCTGTAGAACATTTTCGTTTTGAAAGAACTTTTTTAAACTTTATTTTGAATACAGATAACGATGTGCTTTCTTTAATATGCTCTGTCAAATCATTAGAAATACTGGAGTCCCCTATACCTAAGTGATCTCTGCGCAAACGAGGTTGTTCTAAAAGCTATTTCCACGTTTGTTTTAGAGCCCGTTCGGGTGTTTGAGTTTGTCCTCTTAAGTATGCCGCCCTTATATTCTTTAAAGACTTGTGGTAACTGGCAGATGGTGATAACTGATGGAGCACAGAGGTGGTGATAACTGGTAGATCGCGATAACCTCTACTTGAACATAACCTAACTCCTTCGTCACCACTAAACAATATGTTTTACGCCACAATCGTTTTAAACTTTCCTTCATGCTTCGAGTTAGAAAAGTGAGAGGCCTTCTATCGATTCTTCGAAGAATATCTTTTCAATACGGAACCCCATCGCCTTAATCAGTCTTAATGGACCCTTCCAAAGGAACAAGGGGATCAACTTCTAGTATTTTTTCTCCTTTAAAGGAAATTCCTCCCCTTTTTGTTCACCCTCTATTTTTCCTTTCTCTCGCCTTCAAGAAGAACAGAGACTTGCTCGGAACCTGTTCCCTGTTCCACCTCTAAGCCGAGCCCTAAGGTTCTTAATTAATTGGAACATTTTCGAAAAAGACTGAAAACGACGTCTGCCCTAATAGCTGGGCCTTTCTTGCTTAACGCCCTCGGAAGAAGGATCTTGTTCATTTTTCCTTATTTTTCAACAGAAATAAAGGAAGAATGGAGAGAAGAAGTAATTTTCAATTTATCCCGCGCACCCCTTTCTAGATGAAAACAAGAGGGTCTAGTGTCAGTATTTTCAAAGAGATTTTTTCGAGGTGGAAGACAAAGAACACCCTCACTGTTTCAGTGAAGGAGGTCTGTTCTATGTTAATTTGATTCTCATGGTAATTTCTACACAAATTCAACACGGTGTTTCAATGGTGGTGATGAGTTTATTTAAAACACGTTTCAGCCCCCAAATTAGGTTCCAACAGGTCTATTAGCGCATTGCTAAAGTTATATCAATGTACATTTCTTATGTGTGCACTAGGAGGGTTAGCTGGGGTAATTATGAACAAATTTAACAAGTTTGAAATTGCAACAGCTCTCAGGAATTGATAATCCATCTAAAACATTGGAAAATCAACTTGGAGGACCGAAAGCTGCCCAAAATGTCTAAATCAGCGATCAAAGAGTTTTTAGAAACTTATTGTAACCTTTTTACTACTCGGGACTAATAAGATGGAAAACCATTCGAGCATTGCAAACTTGTTCAATACTTTTTGCTTAAATATGTTCAAAACAGCAACCTTATCGTAGCAGAAACCATTATTTTCTCGAAACTTCCGAGGCTATCGAAGTAGCAGTGAACATTGTTACTCGCATTTTACGTTTCCAACTGTAATGAGGCCTAAAGTGGAAATATGGTAGCGTCCAGTGGACAAATAAATAATTAAAAAGAGCTAGTGTGTTTCAATTACCTGTCAGTATCGTGCTGAGGGTCTAGGGTGTTTGAAGGAAGAAAGCTGGGCACGTTCAAGCTTGGTGTATTACAAAATAGAGATCATTCAATACAAGAATAGCTTCGTGCTTAGTGGTAAGTACACAGGTAACAAATAGAAATGCCCGTAGGCCAGGTAGAAAAAGTGCCCTTGGGCATCTTACCAATGTGCCCAAGGTTGGGAAGGTAAAACCTATTGAGCGGTAAGACTAACTGCGTTTCAAAGAGACAAGAGTTGAATATCCTATCGCCTGGGGCGCCTTTAGGTACATCAACTATCAAAAGTACAAGCGTTCCTGAGGGGCACAAGTTGGATATCCTATCGCCTGGGGTGCCTTTAGGAATGACAACTATCAAAAATGCAAACGTGTCTGAGGGGTACGAGTATACTAGCGCCTGTGACGCCTTAGAGTCGTAAACTGCAAACGTGCCTGAAGGGCATCGCTAGTGGATATATATACAGTGTGTCCAGGTGAAATAAACAACCTATATCATTGGCCAATGAAACTTAAGTTTAACTAAAGTGGTCGAAGCGGTTCTCGCACGAGGGGTGCCATTGTAGGAGGCATGGAGGAAGGCACATCTTGAAAGAGTCCCTGAACTCGATGGCAATAGGGGGCACTGGGGAGGGCACAAACGTTCCTTCATAACTGGAGGACGCGACCAGGCGCATTCCTTGAAATCAGGGGACTCACGTCGCGAAGCACTGAGAGAGAACCTCACTGGACAAAAGCTGAAGACTGTATACTGTATGATCGTCCTGCCAGGGGGCCTCCAGCCACCTCTCCTCAGGCGGTCAATTGGAGTGGGGGATCCCTCCCTTGTGGTATACCATGGTGGTGAGGGGAGCCAAGGGTGGAGGTTGGCTCCATGCGCTCCCTTCTCGTAGAGGATGGTCCTCACCAGGGGCACTGTGAGGACTAGTGGGGCCCTCTCAGGGGAAATAACTCAGTTGGCTCCAAGGGCTCACACAACCTTCTTGAACAAAATGAAAAATAATATCATCCACCCTTATATTATTCTTCATCGGGTATCTGAAAAGGGGCATTAGTTGAATAATAAGATCCGAAAATGAGCTTATTTCCTCACTCTTTCCCTCTATTTTTTTAACAGCGAGGTACTCAACGATGTGCAAATAATTGGATTTAAAAAAAAGGGTCTCGATAAATGGAAATTGAGGGTTCTGGTTAGAGAGGTGAACTTGGGAGGTGAACGATCAACACAGGAAATTGGGGTTGTTCTTGCTGGTTTATTCACGAAGGAACTGTTTGGATATGGCGGGAGCATATTAGGTAAATCTTCGACGACAGGAATCGATAGACTTAGTTGCTGTAGCACGATGATTGTACCTACACTTTGAAATATAAAAGTAAAAACATTCCTCACCCGTAGAAACCTGATAACGACGTTATCAGAACATTTTTCAGCTTTTCTCGCAAATTCAAAGGACTTACTCTTCTTTCAAGTAAAAACCAGCTTCAATACCAATCATCTCCACGAAAATATCATGAGGGCCGAAATCATAGTTAAATTCCACAAAATGGCTATAAATAGCCTATTTGAAAAAATATGCTTTGTTGAAAGAACATTAAAATTCCCTGAAAGGTTAATTTATTTAGAAATAAAAATAAACTTTGTGTTAAGGTAATTTGTCCTAGAATAGGCACATAAATAATAATGTTTCTATTCTACCAATCTCGGCGAAATGTTCACTAACTGATTCTATACGCCCGAGGAAGCTATACAGCAGTTGGGTAACTTGGCAGACGTTTTGCTTCCTCACTACCGAAGGTAGGAATCTATAATGTATTTGTGCAAGAAATTGAAGAACATATTGTCCTCCAACAAAATTTCCACTTGATTTTCACGTTTCAGAGCTTTCTGAACAATTTTGGTTCTGTGTCTGTCTGTGGTCAATTCCTTGCCCCAGGCAAAACTATATAAAGATGTGGTCCGAATTCGATGAACATTTCAGGGATTAGTCCCGTGACGGTCCCCTATAAATTGCATCGCCATC
>JAEMON010000014.1:9044279-9058682 GCA_030264115.1 Lygus lineolaris | reverse complement strand
CAAAGTTAGTCGGTTTCGTTTGGGACCACCCTGTATATCCCCCTTTATATATGAGTCTCTCTCTTCCCACATTAAAACGGTCTCTGGTGAATAATACGAAATCCGTAACATCCCACGGCTTTCCCGCTCGGGGAAAACGATTGATTTCGCTTATAAAACACTGCCAATTATTAGCGTGCGGTTCACGTGGTTCGAATTTATCTTCCTGTGAAGTCAACGTATTGGTTAGCACCACCATTAGAGAACTCAGGGCTTGAATGGGGTCTATTTATAATCAATAATCCCCAGGGGAAAACGTCTGCCAAGTTGAGTGGGCAGTATAGCTTCCTCACTTTTCTCTCATGGACAGTATAGAATCGGTTAGTGAACATTTCAGCGAAAATGGTAGAATATTTAATTAGGTGATTTTCTTGGATTCAGCCCTCAACTACACGAGCGAAATCGATTCATCAGGAACTACTGAGAAATCGTACATACTTTCGGTAGTCAATTCACGTTTGAGCGCGCGCACACGCTACTAATGGTAATGGGCGATGAAATTGATAGGGGATCGTCACGGGGCTAACCCGCACAAACCCTGAAAAAGGCATCAGTATTGAATTGATTATTAATGCATGCGTTACAGCCTTCTGGATGAGAAAGTTTTTTTCCCAACCAGTTGCCAACGTTATTAAATAGGTACTCTAAAAACAGTAAAAGTAATTATACCTTTCCCTAGTCAAAATAAAGGTTTTCCGGAACAAAATTAAGGTTTTCCTTTTCAAAATAAAGGCGAAGTTTCAGAATAAAAGTTCTCCATAAAATTGAACTGTTTTATGTCAAATATATTAATAAAGCGTAAACGCGTTTTCCAATTTTGACTTTTGACAATTTTCCATTTTTTTAAACATCAAAACATTGAACAAAATAGAAACAAAAATTGATCAAAATGGAACGAAACGGGACCCATTGCCCCTTGAAGTACCAACAATGGGATTGGATTTTCTTTATTTAATTTACTACTTACTACTACTTACTTATTTACTCTTTATTAATTTTACTTTCTTTATTTAAATAAAGCAATCCTATTAGCGAATTTACAAAGAAAATGGAGCTATTGCAATGGCTTCAAACTTTTAGTAATGCAAATTATTGAAAATGTTCTTCATGAAAATCCGTTTTAGGCCATTCAAAAACGACGCCTAAAATTCAATACTTTTTCATATGTATACTCCAAGGGGTCAGATTTTGAAAATTTAGAGTCAAAAGTCGCAACCAAAAAACTTGTTTTTTAGGGTTTTGGTGTATATTACCATCTTAAACATAGGAACATAATTATGGTATATTCGGAATCAGCGTGGAATTCCCTATAAGAATCACCCACCAAATCGGTTAAACTTACTCTTCGCTCATCAACTCATGCAGTATGAATGGAACTTTTTTTATTTTGAGGCCACCGCGAGGGAGCAGCAGCGTCGGATTACGATCAGAAAGCCATTCGATGGTAAACTTCCAAGGAGTTGCGTGGAGGAAGAGGTCCATTGTTTGAAATCATCAGTGCAACGAAGGTAGCCCCAGGAATCAAGGAAAAATTCGATTTTGCGCCTGAATTTGATTTTTCTCGTCACTCATCAACAGAAGAAACTATTTCCGAAAACAAAATCTGCCAACGTCAGACCCACGGTGTATTTGCCTATCAAAGTAATTCTAACCTCGACTGCTGTTTGATTGAAAGAAAATTACCCTACTTCTTATAAACCCGAGACAGGGGAAATATTATAATCCCGAGAAGTCCTGTCCAAAGATGTCGATCAAAGGAAAATCGTTGCGAGGAAAAGAGTGAAGAAATTTATGCAAAACGCTCTTCAAACTCCTCCAGTCAGCTTATTGTGTGTGCAATACCCCCCCTCTCCTACCCAAGTTCTGTTTGTATAGGCAAAATACCTTCCCCTACTCCACTACCTAACTCGACCCCACTACTTCTCCAACCTATACTACTGTTCTCACTCAGACATATTCAAAATTACTAAACTTCGCTTTGCCTCTGACTCTTTTCAACCGCCTCGAGCCATTTTCTCCGTTTGTTTTAATTAGTTTCAGGTTCGCCTCTCTCTAGTTTTCTTTCCCTTCTGTTTGTTCTTGCCCTTCTTTCTTTACTTAACTGTTTCTCTTTGTATTCGGGCTCTCTCTCTCTCTCTCTCTCTCTCTCTCTCTCTCTCGTCTTCCTTCCTAAAGGGTTTCTAACAAATAGAAAAAGACATGGGTTTTTATTAGGAATTTAAAGCTGATCTGGATTTGAAACATTTCTAAGTGAAATCCAGTTTTGTTCACCACCCGAATTCATTATTTCCTAATAAAATTCACTTATTATCAACCTTCTTTAGTTTTTCCGAACAAAATTAATTATTTCCTCCCAAACTGTGCATTTTCTGAATAAATTATTATTTTAAAATCAGATTCAAGGAGATTATTAGCTGATTTCAAACAAGATTAGCACTTCAATTTGATTGGTTGAGATGGAAGGTGACTACTCAATTTATTCCCAATGAATTTCATCGTGATCAAATCAGTAGTTGCCGCTGATTAACAAAAAACTCTTAACTCACAATTTTGAATCGATTTTAATGACATTTTCAGGGTGTGAATTTAGTTCCTCTTTAGGTTAGAATTCGCCGGCTTCGATGGAGTTAGTTTTATACATTCTACAGCACAAGCGTAAACGTGGAATTTTACACGTATAGATTTTTTACTATTTATCGTCTGATTTCTCTTAAATTTGTCTGGTAGTTTGGGAACGGCTCACAATGTGGCATCTATACGAGGAAGCTATGTACAAGGTCCTTCAGAAATAACTGACGGTTTTTGAAACACGATAAATCAATGAATTTACAAGGTATTCGAATTTTGTAAATTTTATTTGAAAGCGGAAGATCGGAATTTTACAAAGCACAAACATACCAAAAAGTAGGAAAAAACATTATGTAGCGAAAATGACATCACTTAAATGATACTCCTAGCATTCCTGAAGTCGGCTGGTAAAGTTTGTCATCACTCTTTCCAAAGTTTGTCGAGGAATGGCACGAATTTCTCTCTCGATATTTTCTTGCAGTTCTGCCAAAGTTCGAGGCTTATCGAGATAAACTTTCCCTTTTAGATAGCCCCACAGATACAAGTCGCAAGGGGAAAGATCTGGAGAACGTGCTGGCCATGGAACGAGATTATCTTGCCAGGAAAATGTGTTCTTAGCAAGTCCATTGACAAACGCGATGTGTCTTGTTCAAACCAAACCCTCCTAAGAGGAATTGGGCGTACGTAATTCCTCAGGGAGGAGCAAATCCTGGATCATGGCCATGTATTGCTCAGAATTCACTGTCACGGTGCGACCGTTTTCCTCAAAGAAGAAAGGCTCAATCACAGTTGATTTACAGACAGCTTGCATACAGTTACTCTTTCGCTGTTCCAAAAGCTGTTTCTCAAAAGTTCAGAACAAAAGAATGGAGTTCCTTGATGGGATCCGTCCGTGAGGAGGAACATTCAAACTTGTGCAAAAATTCCTCTGAGTTTGGATCTCAGAATCTTTATTTCTAAAACATGTCTCCTCAGTGAATGCATGGTGTTGAGCAGTCCAACCCTCCATTATAACTAACTGTAACTAAACTTCCACATCTGGAGAAAGGACCGAGACCCATTTCTCCCCCCTCTGACTTCCCTTCCGATACATACTTCTATTCAAAAACCGTCAGGTTTCACTGCCGGACCCTGTACTACGTGTCGCGGGTTGCTCTGGGAAATCTGATGAAGTCAGGAGATATTGCTATCAAGTATGGTATGAAACAGGCCACGGTGGCAGAGGGGGGATAAAAGCCATTTTGAACATTATAGCATGAAGAAATAATTATCACAGCAGTATCTATAATGGTTGTCAACGTTCCGTCGTAGTAATCAAGGCTGAAGTGAAGTGAGCCATTTCAAACAGCAGCCTCAATAATGGCTTCCTTCAGAACCAACGACCACCAGTCTGAATCCCAGTTCACTCTTCGAAATTACTGTTCTTCTGGTATTCAAGAAGGCAACAAAAGATCATTTTGAGGGTAGTTCCTTCTTCTGTTACTTTTTAGTGTCATTTATGGCATTGATCAGAGGCATTCTTCACAATGACAGGTCAATCCTGAAGAGGTAGTCCAGAAATACTGATTGTGAATAAAATTGTGAAAAAAGATGCATTTCATTGGAGGAATCCCGACCGAAATTTAATAAACTGTAACTTCGTGGTATATCAGTGTTGATTATCACTTCTATGCGCTGAGAGCATATGAGGCTCCGCCTCTGAAAATTCACCATAAAGCCGCACTTGCTACCTGTGCAGAGGTTTTCATTTCATTGGGTGAATTTGAAGTTGAGGTTCTGGTAAATTCCTACAACTATACAAAATGATTTTTATTTTATCCCACAGAACGTTTTTCAGAGAACCTGATCATGCAACGTATTATTCAGAATCTGCTCTCAAAAATCCCCAATTTCCCTGGAATCGCGGTTTTAATTACCTAATTCACTGTGCGAACGTGCCTGGAAACCTAATCCAACCCTTCCCCCCTCAGCCACCAACACCACGACCAGTACCTCTTCGACCAACCAAATTTCATCTCGTTGACCTCGCAAGAGATGAAAATAAAATTATCATTCTCTCCGAATTGTTGGAACGATTCCATCTCTCCCATTTTATTCATTATACTGCATATTCTCCAGTTTTTAAAGGGTTAGATATAAAATTTGACGATCAGATGATCGGTAATACTTCTTCGTAATAATTTTATATAGTTCTTTCACTTCTCTAGCCCATCACTGTTCCAAATCCTACTAGGAAGGCCAACATAGGCATTTTGTCCATATATAGAACAGAAGAAGAAGAAGAAGAAGACGAAAATGCTTTTATTTGGGAGAAATATACAAAATCAACCCAACACTTCTTGACAAAAAAAATGTGTGTTATATATCGCAAATGAAGCGCAGAGTAGGTAGGTAAGAATTATTGGCCAAATAAATCCATTTTTAAATCTTCATTACTAACAGAAAAAAAAAACAAAAATAAGGCATGGCCTCAGCCATCAGCCTTTGGGGTTGGCTGGGCAAGTATAACAGGTACAAGATTAACAAACAATATTAGGTACCTAACTTCTTCCAATAGTTAAATTCCTCCACCAACAGCTTACGATACTTCCGAGCACTATTCATGAATCGGCATAGATTAGGCCATAAGTTTGGGTCATCGAGAACACGCCGCAGCTCGGTCACATCCAACTGTGGAACTCCCATATCCCTAACTCTAAATTCTTTAAGAGTAGGGCATATACCAGCGAAATGGTGCACATCCTCCCTAAGATCCAAGTTGCAGAGGGAACAAATCTCACATGGCCTGCTTTTACAGGGCCTACAATTCAGATTCAGGAGCTCTCTACGCAATTTTATTACCTACCCATCGCACTTGTCCTAGATTTCAGTTGCTGCCTGCATTCATGTTTGCACATATATAACATCTAGACTTAAAGTTTTGTACAACAAATATACCTAATATATAGAATATTTTTGATGTAATTCTGATTTGGAAGAGTCTTACAATCATGCATTTCTGTAGAGAATATTCACGCTGACGGTTACATTGTGTCATAGCTCAACCGTTAACGTTAACGACTGTCAACAACCGTTAACGTGTTTTCCAACTTCGAAACTCGTTCCAGTACTCTTATCTCGATGGTTTCTACAAAACTCCGAGAGGCGTAACCTCAGGGCTAATCCATAGCGACTCCTTCCAACTCAACAATGAGGGTAGCTCCAAAAAGCTTGTCGGAATGAACCTCATGATTTTGTTAACTAAACTGAACGAGGAGCCAGAGCAGCCTAGAATCTTGCCCTAAGAACACGAACGAGCAAGTTAGCCTTCTGCCTCATCAACACGTGGAAGGAATCACTGTCACCGCTCGCATAACTTCCCCGTGTAGACGAGGGGGGTCACAGGGTCGGTATTCCTTGTCCCTGGGCGTTTTCCTACCGCGTAATTCCCTAAACCTCCCGTACGGCGGGGAAAAGGGTGGTGAAATGAGAAAGGGTTTCCGTAGGACACGGGAAGCTTTTGAAGGTGTCCCGGTGGCTCCCTCTACTTTAGACAATCTTCTTCTAAGCTTCGAACACTATAACACATCCCTTCTCAGCGGGTTTTCGCCTCCTGCCAAACATCCGATTCTCGTGACCCCGCTCGTCTTTGTTCAAAGCTTACCTCATCCGAAGGAATTCCAGTTAAAAGGTTGACCCGACGTCCTCGCACGAATTACATCCTATCTCCTAAACATTTTAGAGCCAGCAAAGTTCCAATCACATTGTACGAACTTCGCATCGAAAATTTCGACACCAAGAAATTCCAAACAAAACTTCACAATACAGTGGAGAAATTGATTACAATACAGTGCACCCTGGATAAATCGAAATTCTGGGGACATCAAGACAAGACATAAGTTCCATTCATGCAGCATGAGTTGATGAGCGAATTTTCGAAAAATCATCTTATTTGGTGGGTGATTCTTTCAAGAAATTTTAAGCTGATTCCAAATATACCACATTTATGTTCCTAAGAGATGGTAATTTACACCAAAAATCTGACCCTTGGAGTGCTCCGAAAATTCTGGCCAACGAACTCAGCCTTTTTGCTTCGGAGTCTACCAAGGTAGCGGAAGCATTGTTTTCACATTTTTGGGATTTGAAATTTTTTTTACCTCCAAAATCAAAATTTCAAGTCGCGTTTTACGTTTTAGACCTTCCTGAACAATTTTGGTTTCGTGTCTGTCTGTCTGTCTGTGTGTCCCAGAATCCTTGCAACACGCATAACCTCCACAATTGCCATCCGATTTTGATGAAATTTTCAGGGATTACGCGGGTTAGCCCCCAGATGGTCCCCTATGAAATTCATCACCATCCGACCAACGGTAGCTTCTGCGCATGCGTAAACGTGAAATCCTTGAAACATCTATTTCTCGCGACCTAATGGTCCGATTTCGCTAAAATTTGGAGGCTAGTTGAAGATCGAAGGTTTGATAGCACCCTACGAGTTTCATCAAAATCGGATCAGTTGTACCCACTGCGCATGAGCAAACGTGAAGTTCTCATAACCTCGACAATTTTCGACTGAAGATGATCAATACTGTAGTGTAGATAAGAAGAACGAAAAATGTTAAAAATTTAGAAACCTTGTATTCGAAGCATTAGTCTCAAAAAAAAACTAATAATTGATGCTTGTAGCCGTAGAATGCCAGAAGATTTTCAATTTTTCCCTGACTTCTCCAGGTTTTTCCTGACCACTTTCTTTTTCCCTGACTTTTCCAGGTTTTCAAGGTTTTCCATGCCCGCAGCAACCCTGTTCTCTCCATTCTCCATTCTGTTCGTCTCGATCGTAAGTTCGGGAATGTTGTTGATCCGTCGTCTTGACGACCAGGTCGATGACGACGGGGGCGGACGATTCCCTAACCTACATCCACTCAACCCACGCAGCTGCCAGGTGAAAATCGATTTACGCCTCAGTTCAAACTTATCAAATAATGTGCCTCGTACCTGAACCAAATTAGCAACAATTAATACCTACTACATAGGCGAGAAAGGCCCCGGTACAACGGCAAAAATTCAATACATCTTTTAAAGCAAAATAACGTCCATCTTTGTTTTCTAATTTATTACCGAAGATAGAAAAGCCTTTTGTTTGTGCAAGAAGCCGTATAGATAAGTTACCTATACTCCCAGTTTCTGAACGAATTTGATGCTTACCATCCTTCATACGTGATCCATCTTATCTCAGGCAAAATCCAAAAAAAAAAACAAGCATTCATAGATTTTTAATAACATTTTCAAAAATTGCCGTCTCCGTCGAATTAATGCAACTATAGCGTGTAGGTACGCATGGGAAAATGTAAATTTCGCCCTAAAATCAATTTAACACGACCTAAAGGCCCGATTTCTTTCAAATTCGCAAGGTGGTTAAGAAAATGATTCCTTGGTATAAAAATAATAAAATTCCTCATAATGAAAACCTCATATGAAATACCTCATGTGAAAACAAACACTTGGGGTATCTTTTATTCTTCAGTGGGTGCAGGGTGCGGGAAAGACGAAACGATGGGGACATAAATTTGATCAAGTACAAGGAGGTAAAAAGACCGGTCATGCGAATGAGTTGATGAGCGAATTTTTACAGAATCATTTTATCCAATTTGGTGGGTCAATTCTGTGGTGAATGTGAATATACCATACCATAATACCATAATGTTCCTATGTTTATGATGATAATTTACACGAAAAATCTCAAAAAAACACGTTTTGTAGCGATTTTGGACCCTTATTTTCAAAAAATTTGACCCATTGGAGTACTCCTAGAATTCTGGCCAACGAACTCATCCTTTCTTTTGTTGCATTGATGGTTGATGTTCAATATGCAGGGAGCTTGTGAATAGCAGAGTACAGAGCTTTTAGAAGCAAGTTTACTGTTATGAGTAAGGCTCGAATTCCAGCGTATTTGCATATTTTTTCCTGAATAGTAGGTACACATTGAAAGAAACCTTTTGGCACTATTTTCACCTCTCTAGGACCAACAGAATTTAAATTCATCGAGAGAATAAATCCACTAAACCGCAGTTTTCAGAGTAAACGCATAAAGATGCATAATTCTATTGGTTTTCGTATAAACAGTTTGTTTTTCATCAAATTTCCCCTGAATTCGGGCCCTGCTAATCCATAAGGTTCGTAAACAGAAATGATTGAAAAGCGTATATCCGGTACAAATAATAGAACCTTTGGTTTTTGACCTGAATGAGGTCATTCACTTACCGACATTGCAGTGGCCTTCGAGGGTTGCAGGTTTTAAGCCTCTGCCGGATTAGACAGCGAATTGTCAGGTAAGCTATTGTAATCCCCAAGCATCCTTCCTCTTTGAAATCGGGTTGTGAGGTCATTCCTTAGTAATATTGCAGTGGCCTTCGAATTTTGCAGGTTTTAAGCCTCTGCCGGATTAGACAGTGACTTGTCAGGTAAGCTATTGTAATCCCCAAACATCCTTCCTTTTTGAAATCGGGTTGTGAGGTCATTCCTTACTAATATTGCAGTGGCCTTTGAATTTTGCAGGTTTTAAGCCTCTGCCGGATTAGACAGCGACTTGTCAGGTAAGCTATTGTAATCCCCAAACATCCTGCCTCTTTGAAAGGTGGTTGTGAGGTCATTACTTACTAATTGCAGTGGCCTTTGAATTTTGCAGGTTTTAAGCCTCTGCTGGATTAGACAGCGACTTGTCAGGTAAGCTCTTGTATGCCCCAAACTCCCAAACATCCCAAGGAGGATTCCCCAAACTACTCTGCACAAGACGCATCAGTTGACGTTGGAAGACCATTCTCGTCATTAAAGATTTTACTGACCGATCTGAGAAAATCATTTGAATTTGAAAATATTGTACAAAATCTTATTGTTCAGACCAACACGAATCTATTTCTTCAATAAATTGTCAAATTATGAACATTTTTTGTAAATAGAATTTTAATTAACCTGTAGCGTGTTTGAATGAAACGTGTGGATACAATTTGAAAAAAAGTTCCATTCATGCAGCATGAGTTGATGTGCGAATTTTCAAAGAATGATTTTAACCGATTGTTTGGTTGATTCTTATAGGAAATTTCACGCTGATTCCGAATATACCATATTACGTTCCTATGTTTAGGATGGTATTTCACACCAAAAACCTCAATAAAACACGTTTTTTTTTTAGCGATTTTTGGAACTAAATTTTCAAAATTTGACCCCTTGGAGTACTCCAAAAATTCTGGCCAACGAACTCATCCTTACTTTTGATATTATTGACATTTAAAAAATTTTTTGGATTTTTTATTCCGATCCCTCGGGCAGATATCGTCTGGAATGACACAATATATATAAATATAATATGAAAAAGTGTTAATTTTTAGGAATCGTTTTAGAATGGTCTGAAACGGATTTCCATGAAGACAGTTTTCAAAAATTTTCATTACAAAAATGTTGAAGCCATAGCAATAGCATCATTTTCTTCGAAAATTCGCTGATAAAGCTTGCTAATTTTCGAGCATATTTAACCCTTTAGCTCCGAGGCCGGCGATATCGCATAAAAATTAGATAAATTAGATGTAACCTGTGGCCGAGGCCCTCTTATTCATGCAAGTGGTCAGCCGCGCGCTGGAGTCGGGGCCCGCTTTGTTGCGTTCTTACGTCATCTATCTTTAGTCAAAATAACTATTCTCCAAGAACTTCCTGTTGGAGTGGGGAAATATATCACATTGGAGGTCTTCTTCTTTATATTATCCATCATCGTATTAGTTCTAAAGCTTCTCGATAGATGACGGAAAGACTGTCTTTCTGCCACTGTACCATGAAGGGTTGAAAAATGTTCCGGTTGTGGGGGGGCGCTGGAGGTTGAAGGTGGTTCAGCCTTTGTGACTCAGGGGCGCTCGAGTGTCCAGTTACGAAAAGGTGAAGAGCATTATAATTGGTTTTTCGCGCATATCTATCGAGCATAAAACAGATGTTTTTGGGCATATTTGGAGTTTTTATCAAGAATCTGAGCCCTAGTTATGAGCAATTTTACCTGTAGGTGATGAAAGCGAAGACTAGCGCCACCAGGGAGACAGAAGTGGTGAGAACTACTACGAGGGATAGTACGCCTTCCTCAGGGGCGGCCGACCCCGCGTAGTGAACCCCAGTCAAATTGGGGAACCCGTGGAGCCGGCTCGTGTACAGGGTTTCCATCTGAAAATGAAAGTTTCGAATCAAAATTAAATAAGTTCTAAATTATTAATACGACAGTTTTAACATCAAAGCGGTCTTGACAACAACAAAAAAGTCGTTCTGGTGGCATTGAACGGCGTTTGGTTGAGGTTCACAAATAATCTGGACGACATCTTGTCAGGCAGTTTACTCTTCCATTGCTGCTTAGTAATCCACCAACTCATAACCAGTTTTTGTCAAGTGTGCTGTAACATATCTTCCATTATTTCAGAGAATTTTTGAAGAAAATTCAGCTATTGCAATGGCTTCAAAATTTTAATAATTCAAAATTTCAAAAATTCCACCGTTTCTGACCATTCTACAACGATTCCTGAAGTTTACACTTTATTTCATATTATGTACTTATATAATGTATGTACGTGTCATTCCAGACGATATCTGAACCTGGAATCTATCTAAAAAATCCTAGAAAATTTTCAAAATGTAAATATGTAATTAGGTACAAAATGAAGGATGAGCTCGTAGGGCAGAATTTTCGGGGTACTCCAAGGGGTCAAATTTTGAAAAATAAGGGTCAAAAACCTGTTTTTGGTGTAAATTACCATCTTAAACACATGAACATAATATGGTTTATTAGGAATCAGAAAACAATATCCTACAAGAATCACCCATCAGATCGGCTAAAATGATTCTTTGAAAATTCGCTCATTAACTGCATGACTGCATTAACTCATGCTGCATGAGTGGAACTTTTTTTAATGTTCAGTTGTACTGTTCTAATGTTGTTGTACTGGAGTTTTTAACAATTCGAAGGTCAGTTACTAAATGGGTAGTCGTAGGAGGTACATGGAGGAGGTATGTAATGTGTGACTGATTCCGTTGTTTGCAGTTTCTACGATCCTAATATCAGTTGTTGCTTTCAGTTGTGTGTGCATTCGGGCCTCGGTCTTTGATGACGGATGTCATGCATACACCAGGGTAAGTGGAACCCACAATTTTCAAACAAGCCTATTATCTTCACAGTCTGCTATGTCTGTAACTATACTCTTGCCGCGATTAGACAGTCGTGGCTTACTACCTGAGACCCTTGAAAGCGGCAAGTTTTACGACCCATTGTGAGTAACTCACGTTGCTAAACAATCGACCGGAGTCATCTAGGAAAATTTAAAATTTCCTGGATCTACCCAAAATTATTTTTTCTTTTCTCAGTCATGTTCTGCGCAAAATTGTGAAGCAAACGGGCATAAAATGTATACCCTAAAATTTATACTATTTAATAGTAGGTACTTAACTCCTATAGAATGATCCGTAATGATAAGGGTTTTGAGTTGATGATTTGATAAAAAAAGGTTATTAACGAGTTCTACTTCGTGTTTGGACTCTTTTTACGTCATTCTTCACGCTCATTCCAAATATCAACATGGAATTCCAATGGAACTGAAATCCAGGGGTTTTCAAGTAGTACCTACATTAACGCTTGCCTGTGGAGACCTGTTACCAAATTAACAAGTTGGCCACCTAATTCACAATACCTACGTATGTATCTGTACACTTCAACTCACAACAAATGGGCGACCAGGTCAAAATATCGGAATTGACAAGAAAAAAGTTCCAGTTTTCCAGTTATGCGGCTAGAGTTGATGAGCGAATTTTCAGAAGAATTATTACCGAATTTTCGAAGAAACTGAAGCTATTGCAATGGCTTCAAAATTTTTGTAATGAAGATTTTTGGAAATTTTCTTGATGGAGATCCGTTTCAGACCATTCTAAAACGATTCCTGAAATTTAACATATGTATATATATATTTATGTATATATATGCCTGTCACTCCAGACGATATCTGCCCTTAGGATCGAGATAAAAAATCCAAAAAAATTTCAAAATGTGAATAATATCAAAAGAAAGTACAAGTTCGTTGGCCAGAATTTTTGGAGTACTCCATGGGGTCAAATTTTGAACATTTACAGTCAAAAATCGCTAAAAAACGTGTTTTTTGAGGTTTTTGTGTGAATTACCATCTCAAACATAGGAACATAAATGGTATATTCGGAATCAGCGTGAAATTTCCTATAAGAATCACCCACCAAATTGGTTAAAATGATTCTTTGAAAATTCGCTCATCAACTCATGCTGCGTGAATGGGACTTTTTCAACAGATTTGGTGGGTGATTCTTATAGTAAATTCTGAGCTGATTCCGAATATACCATAAATATATGCCTATGTTTAAGGTGGTAATTTACACAAAAACCTCACAAAACTCTTTTTGGCCCTTATTTTTCAAAATTTGACCCCTTGAAGTACCTACTCTAAAAATTCTGGCCAACGAACTCAGCCTTTCTTTTGTTATTACTGACATTTAGAATTTTTATTTTTTTATTTTTTAGATGGATTCCAGGGTCAGATATCGTCTGGAGTGACACATTATATATAAATATAATATGAAAAAGTGTTAAATTTCAGGAATCGTTTTAGAATGGTCTGAAACGGATTTCCCCGAAGAAAATTGTCAAAAATTTGCGTTGCAAAAATGTTGAAGCCATTGCTTTAACTTCATTTTCTTCGAAAATTTGCTATAATGAAACTAACAGTTCATCTAGATGATCTACATCTATGAATATAGACGAGTGGTCCTCAGTAGAATCGATGGCTATACCCCGATGGAATCCCCGATAAACGCATGAGTTCAGAACCTTTCATTGATTTTTGTGAAAATCACAATGAATAGACACGTGGCAGGTGTGAGTTGAAGTTTGTGGAAAAGAACGTTTGAACGTGTACTGGCATCTTTCAATGGAAAAAAACTGTAATAGGAATTGTGAAAAACCTCAAACTTTTACCGAGCAGGGAAAAAGTGGTGGGTTAAAAGCACGTTCCTCCTTCCATCGGATTTCTGCTAATGATGCCGGAGTCCGTAATGATCTCAGCTTAGGTCGAGTGCGTGTCCTTTGTAAGCCTGGGAGTTTCAAGCATCCCCAGATCAATATCAGATTGCAAATGCCTTGTTATTTGGCTTATGATACATCAAAACCTTCGTCTCCTCAGAATTACTCCCTATTATTGTGTACACTTGTTGTGTAAGCCCTTGGGGTTTGAGCTTCGGACACTGAAACCTGAAACTTGGACCTCAGCACTGAGAGGCTTCGAAGGATAGTACGAGACAGGCACAGTACAAGCTCCAAGCTTAACACCTTCAGTGTGGGAGCCCAAATTGTGTCAACCCTACCACCCTGAACCAAAAAATAATAAAAATGGTTTCACTCGTGAAAATACGCGTATTTTTTAGTTCACAATTTGGCGTGAGCTCCTGTGTATACTGGCTGACAGCCAGGGTCGTACTGAATAGATCGTGAAGAGAAAATGGGCTTCCAAGCGATCGGGTGGGGAAATACGACTCCTTCCTCAGGGACATATATGGGGAGGGAGACGGCCGCTTAAGTGCCCTCCTGCTCCGTGTGAAGACTCGGAGGGGAACTTAAGCGTCCCTCCTCACTGAATGTGTTAAAGAGCCCTGTGTTAAAGAGAGAGAATTTGTATTTTTTTTTTTTTTTTTAGCGAATTTTCGAAGAAAATGAAGCTATTGCGATAGCATCGAAATTTTAGCAATGCAAATGTTTGACAATTTTCTTCATGGAAATCCGTTTTA
>JAEMON010000014.1:9017779-9034670 GCA_030264115.1 Lygus lineolaris | reverse complement strand
TCCAAACTGTTGTCTAGGTATAATACTGTTTTCTTCCAAAAAGGACTTTATTTAAATAAAGAACATGCCCTGTTGGTTTATTATTTCTCATAGTTATAGAACACAATTTTTAGCTTCAAATGAGACCTTGCGGAGCGTTTTGAGACCAACCGTTCGCTCCCTGTAAGGACTTAAGGGTTGAACGAAAAAAGAGCAGAAACACGAGTGTGAATCGCAATGTTTGAGGTAACACTCTCTGCATCGAAAATTGAGCTCACCGATCAGCTGTGTCCAAAATGGAGCTCTCAGATCAGCTGAGTCGAAAATGAAGCTCCCAGATCAGCTGAGTAGAAAATGGAGCTCTCAGATCAGCTGAGTCGAAAATGGAGCTCCCAGATCAGCTGAGTCGAAAATGGAGCTCTCAGTTCAGCCGAGCGGCTCCTAAAGCCGCTAGACATATCCATAATCTATTGTTTTTCCCACCAAGGGGGAGATTTCAAAGTTTCTCCACGTTTGGTTTCTAATTCTCACTGTTTTTGGGTCTTAAGAATGAATGATACAACTCTCCGATAATAACTCATTGTCGCCAAGAGATGATTGTGAGACCTTGTATTTTATGCCAATAGGATCTTTGTAGATGGACTTTTCTATACAGAAAATAATAAACCGTTGTGTAATAATTTGCAGCGTTTTTTTTTCCAATGTTTCCTAGAACCTCAACTGTGTAATATCTTGACATAATATTCCAAAATTTAATGAACAGGTTTCCCTCTTTCAAATCGAATTAATAGTTTTCTAAATAATTAACGGGTTTCGGAACAAAAACTACTTACATTAAGTTTAACGGTTAAAATTATGCTTCGAAAATTCGCTCATCAACTCATGCTGCATGAATGGTCTTTTTTGCTTCCTCACGACCGAAGGTAGGAAGCTATGTATTTGTGGAAATAAACTAAATCGTTGTCCTCCAAAATCAAAATTCCCACTTGATTTTTACGACTCGAAGCTTTTTGCACAACTTTGGTTCATTGTCTGTCCGACCGACACTGTGGTCAATTCCTTGTCCCTGGAAAAACTATATGAAGTGATGGCCCGAATTCGATGAAATTTTCAGGGATTGTGCGGGTTAGGCCTGTGACGGTTCCCTATTATTTCATCGCTAGGAACGTAGGCGCAAGCGCAAACGTGAATTTCCTGAAACCCCCGTATCTCAGTTCCTAATCGACCGATTTCGCTCAAATTCGTAGGGTAGTTTTGGGCTGACTCCAAGACAATTTCCTATGGATTTCGTCACGATTGGGTCAGTAATGGCTACTGCGCGTGCGTGAACTTGAAATCTGTTTTCATAGCCCTAACTCTGGAACTACTCGACTAATTTTGGTGAAATCTAGCGTTTGTACTGGTTAGCCCCTAGTCGGTCTTCTATCAGTTGCATAGCCACCGGACCACCAGTAGATTGTGCGCATGCGCAACCGTGTATTTCCTGAAACTAAAATTTTAGTTCCTTATGGTCCGATTTTTTTTTTTTTTTTTTTTTGTAGTTTGGTGCTGACTCCAAGGCAATTTCCTATGAATTTCATCACGATTGGATCAATAATAATTACTGCGCAAGCGCGAACTTTAATTTCATCATTGGGATAACTCCAGAACTATTCCACCAATTTCGCTGAAATGTTCAATAACTAATTCTATACGTCCATGTTACAAAAGTGAGGAAGCTATACTGCCCACCCAACTTGGCAGACGTTTCAGAAATGCTTAAACGTATGATGCGAGTGGAAGTTTTGATCTTGGAGGAAACATATTTTTTGGTTATCTTTGTTAGACAAGGAAACAATAAACGAATCGCATTTGCAATGGGGATAACTAAGTTATCAACAAAAATTTCATGAACTCTCTGCTTCATTTTATTTTTCACCAAATTACTTTATTTTAATTAAATGGAAGTTGGCAGATACACCAGAGGATAGAATAGGGACATTTTCGATTCAGGAGGGTCGCTCCCTATAATACTCGCAGCATCACCACTGCTTTAAAAAAACGAATAATGTGTTTCTAATCGGTTTCAAGTTGTATCACAACAAAATATCTTTATTATTGGTGAATTGATTATTAATTGACTCTCAACGGTCGATGGATTGAGAACTTCCGAACAACATTAAAAGATTAAAAGAAAATTAAAAAACAAAACAGCCATTTTTCGTGACATTTTCAAAATTGAAACGAAACATTCCCGCCATAAAAGTGCGAGTAGCGAGCTGAATCAAACTCCAGTTAGTTTTGCTGGGGCTGAAGAACGTCCTTCATCATTTGGGTAGAATGATCTTGAAACTATTATGAAGCAATTTTGTGTTCACTTATATGTTGTCTTTACAGGGGCGGATATCGGCCTGAGCACAGGAGCACGTGTGCCTCCAAGGAAATGAACGGGGATGTAAGTTGTGGTCTGAATTAGATTTATATTTCCTACGAAAATGCTTTAAAGTGAGTATGTGACCATTTGAATCTTATATTTTCGTGCGATCGTGACGCCGACACTGGCTTTGAAAGGTTTACTGTCAACTACACACCTGTAGTAGTGAACAAAAGCTCATCCTTCAGCAGAAATGAGAGATATACATCAGGTCTTCGATGGCCGTGGTGCTTATGCGGTGACACAGATTCCGCTGTGTCAATAAGGTTCGAACCCCCTCCAAGTACCTTAGTTTTTTAACGATTTCCTGACCACAACAAGTGGCGCAGTCGATAGGACACGATAATTGAAACAATCCTCCAACTCCCAAAAATCGCACACAACTGCAATTATTTTAATAATAATTAATTTCTCTCTCCTTTCTTCTTTCATCACAAAAAGCTTCTCAGGATCACACATCTTAAAATCGCAGTGTCTTCGGGTGACTAATAGGGGTTGTGATGAGGGCCCCGTCCAATTGTACGGCTCTCTCACTTTGAAGCAAAAATAACTGCCTACTGAACTGGCGTCGTCCCCTACGTCAGCACTCACACTCCAGTAAGGTCAGGATGTTCAGCTACCTTGAGTCAGGAGGCCTCAAATTAGCCTCGGGGAGATGTCGTGAACGAAAGCTCATCCTTCAGCAGAAGTGAGAGACAGACATCAGGTCTTCAATGACCAAGGTGGCACCGTCCTCGAAGTACCTTAATTATTTAAACCACGACAATGACGCCTAAAGTGGGCGCCATTGTCGTGGTTTTAAAAATTAGCTGCTCGCGTTGGGGATCGATCCCCAAGCCTCGAAGGAATTCTGCAGATGCCGGAGGTTTTCCAATCAGAAGCGCTGACCACTACACTACGAACAGCCAATAGCGAACTGAGGCTCATTACATCATTGATGTAATACGTAATTTCCGGGGTATTTTTTCAATGTTGATTTTCGATCCGTGAAATAATATCTTGAAAACCCGGTCAACAACCAGAATGGCAGAAGGTCTTCGAGGTAGAAGGTAATAAACAAATCCGCCCCTATGTCCCAGAATCTGGAACTCTACGAGTATCACCTTGCCGATGTTCCCCTTCCGCGATTGGACATCGTTCGTGATCTCGGGTTTTCCTCTATCCAGGCTTATCCTTCACACACCATATGGACGCTATAACCGGTCGTGCAATGAGGAAATTGGGCTACATCAAGCGTCATACAAGGGACTTCATTAGCGATGCTCTACAAGTCGTTAGTTCTCCCTATTCTGGAGTACGCCTCAGTAGTCTGGTCCCCACATTACAAAGACACACACAACACAAATCAACACATTGATCTACACACTGATCAAATCAAAAAGGTTCAGCTTAAGTTCTTAAGATATGTGGCCTTCAAACTGGGTCTCCGAGGTGATGAGCTGGACTACGAGGAACTGTTGAGGACTTGTAAGCTGAGCTCACTAGAGTATCCAAGGAAGTTGGCTGATGCCACGTTGCTCTTCAAGCTTGTTGATGGACGTTTGGACTGCCCTGCTCTCCTCCCAACGTTGAACTTCTCAATCCCACAGTTTCACTCGAAGATTCCAATCGTGTTCCGAGTCCCCTTCAGCTCCACCAATACCTATACCATAGGCCTCTGTCCCGGATCCCAAGGGAGATGAATTTGGAATCACTTTGGAACAGTGTTAGGTTGTCGTAGGAAATATAAATCTAATTCAGACCACAACATATATCCCCGCTCAGTTCCTTGAGGGGTACACAAATGCTCCAGTGCTTAGGCCAATATCCGCCCCTGGGTTAGAGTCTCATTAACAACGGAAAACTAAAGTATTTGAAAAATTGTGTTTGCGTTTGTCTGGCACTAGTATAGGTATTAGCTTTGATAGGTGGGCCATTGCTGCAAGTTCCTACGACGAACCATATTTGACACCATCGACGCGTTTAGTCAAACCGAAGAGGTCCCTTAATTTATCCTGTTCTGTGCTCAATATGGCCGACATCTAACAGCTGACTGTTCCTTCGGTTTCCCTTCTTGCAGTTTATTCTGTATTTTCATGACATTGTCCATTACTTCTCGGTCCTTACTCACTGGAGATGAATAAAGGACAAATTTGAAAATAGAAAAAAAGGTAGAGGTAGAACGGTTGCATAGTTGTTTATATGTGGGAATTGTTGGGATCCAGCCAATGGTATAATTTCAACCTGCTTTCATTTGTTTATTACGACGTTTCCAGTCAAAACTTCCACCCACCTTCAGGTAACCTGTGCATCAGTAGAAAAGCAGGTGTCAAACACTTGGAAGATATCAGACCAAACAGTAACATGTCCAGGAAAGAACAACAGGTACCTCTCTTGACCCTAAACAAACAATCAAATGAAAGCAGTTTGAAGTTTTACCATTTAGAAAAAAAGAACGTTACGAAAATAAAACCCGAACTTGAGCTGAAAATTAGTAGCCAGCTGAAGAGAGCCGAAGGAACCTCATCGGTTGCCATAACGCAACAGCGGCAGCACATTATGGTTCGTCGTTGGCTTTGTCATTTTTCGTTGTTGAGAAGATGGAATTAGCTCTCCACATTATCTATACCCAAAGTATAGATAGTTATATTGCTCATCAGGTTACTCAGGCTATCCCTGCCCCTCAATGAAGAGCGCAATATTGAAACACTTTGTTTATAGCTATTTAAAACAGACAAAAATGATATGTTTATTGAACGAAAGAACTTTATAACTTCGAATAATCCAGTCCCCCCATCAATTATAAAAGTTTACTATTTCTCGTTAACAAAGTAAGGTGTGAACAATACCTATCCATCATAATTTTTGTTAATGATATAAAATGTTTACCTGAAATGGAATTGATAGAGTAGAAGTGATGAATTATGGTTGGATGAGTGACCAAAAAAGGCTTCATAATAACTATTTTCTCTTAGGACATGGATGTGCGAGGTATTTGTGCAGTGTTTTTGGCGGTAGCGTTGACGTGTGCTTGGTGTGCTGCACCAAGGATGTTGGCGAGTTCGGCCCTTAGGGAACAGTCGCCTTTGCGCAGGGTTTGGGTGAGTACTAGGTCGGGGTTGTTGGAATTGTTGCGAATGTGGGACCGCAGAAGGGATGCGGGTTACTATGACAGCAGTGGCTACTACGGACAGAGCAAGTACGGCACCTACACCGACGGATCTGTGGCAGAGACGAATTATTTGCTGTCTATGGTTGGTCAGCTGATGAAGTCTATCAGGAGCATAACTCAACCTGCCAAGATGGATCCAGTCGCCAAACTGTTTTACTCAGCGCCTGCAGCTGAACTTCTTAGCAATCTTGCCCGTAACCAAGGTAAGAGAAAAGTACAAGAAGTGCAATATTTTGATTATTCCTTGATGAATAGTGAAATAAACGACAGGATTAGATTCAGAGTAGGTAGTTTCAGTTCAGTTTCATTTTCTGGGAGTAGGCAATGATTGAATCAACAGTAATTGTACGTTTTTTTCCCAAATTATATATACACCAACGTATCTAGCTTCTTTCATTCTGTTCATATTCGTTTTTATCGGATGAGCACCTGGAAGAAGGGTCATAAAAAAACGTTTAACGATCCTTAGCGATCATCTTTCAATAATACGTATTAAACTGATAATAATTTAATAATAACAACCTCAAACAATTTTTTAACGATTTGTTTCGTTGGTCAGTGCTTTATGAAGCCGAAAGTGATGTAGTTTTCATTTTCCAATTTGATTCCATCGGTAGGTATCAAAATATTAGGTTTTTACTTATTAGTCTACTAAGGTAATGGAAGCTTTGTGATCACTTCAGGAAAGTGATCTTCTTTTTTACGTTTATCTCTCCTCTCTGAATTTGATGTTTTATGAATATTTATGTTATGTTTTGAGACACGTGTCAAAATACGAGTAGAATTTACTCTGGCGTAGAATCCAATAATCGAATTGAAAAAGACCATCCGCATCGACACTTTGCTGATTAGCTAGTCATACACGAATATTCCAAACTAGCGGTTTTGTACCGTCGTTCCAAAACCGTCGGTTTTCCTGATGGCAAAGACCCTCGGTTTTTGAGCTAATGTTCACCATTTGCAGAGTTTTCTCGAGTTTCCAAACTGGGGAAAATGGTCGTTACATCCAAAACCGTTCGTTAGCGCCAGTTTGTTTTTGGCAGAAAACCGGCAGATTATGACTGTCCTGCATGTTGGACAGTCCAGAGTCCAGAACTGGCGGTTTTGGAGTCAGTGTAAGCTTAAAGCGTTCGTCAAGGTTCTGGAGCGTGACATCAGCCCCACCACTAACTAACAGGCATAAACTACAACTGTGGGTTTTTTCGCAAAAACTATTGAACTTGAAGAGTCAGTTTTGGACTGTAGATTTTCTCCTCCACTAACGTACATTCCAAACCTGCAGGTTTCCTCAAAAAACCGTCAAACTGTCGGAAATCCCGCTCGTGTATTTCCAGGTATTATGAGTGAGCGTTACCAGTAGATGATAGATGTTGGCCGATTTTTTCTCAAAATCTTTTTTTTTTAAATTACTGATACCTACTTCCTTCACGCCACAAGTTGGAAGTTCACTGCCGGCATGACTTTCTGTTCGTAATCCAACGGTGCTGCTCCCTTACGGCGGCCCTTGCCATTGGCCAAATGGTTCCAGATTAAATCTGAATCTGTTATTTATCTAGTAGAACCTAGAATAAATTTGAATACGGATAGGCCACTACTAGAAATCAGTAGTGCTCATCCGTTACAATTTTCTATCATCCGTTATAAATTTTGTATTACAAATTTTGTAACGGATGAGGACTACTGATTTCTAGTAGTGGCCTATTCGTATTCCAATTTATTCTAGGTTCTACTAGATAAATACCAAAAATAAGTGCATTTCTGCTATCACTCAATTTTAGTAAAATTGAGAAGACAAAAATAACCTTATACCTATTAGAGAAAAGTTATGAATAGTGTCACGGAGTGGCTAAGGAGAGAGGGGCACAATGCTACATCAGCAGAATGCTCACCTCAGCTCAGCCACGGCTGGAACCCAGCTCCTCGGTCTATGTTTTACCATCAACCGCAACTGTTCGAGCTCCGTACCGGCCGATCTCTCCTCCCAAAATTCATTAACTTAAATATAGCATCATCAAGTATTTTAAAAAATAGACTGAGGAGCGGGGGTCCGGCTGTAGCTGAGCTGAGGTGAGCATTCTGCTGATGTAGCATTGTGCCCCTCTCTCCTTAGCCACTCTGTGACAATAGACAGGAAGTCAAAATTAGAAGAAAGAAAATATTGTAAATGAAGAAAGAGTGTAGGATGGAACCTACGTGATACTCTGCTGAAATCAATATAAATGAAATATAGAAATGAATGGAATTATCAGATCGATGTGATGCCGTATGTAAAATCATCATCCACGAGGAAGAAAAATAATGAAACTATTAAATACCACAAGGTAGGTAAAAAAAGGATAAAGGATAGAGACAGTTTTGAATCAGGACTCACTCATGCAAAAGATGTTGGAGTAGTGGGATGATGACTGGGAAAGGCAACCCTGCCGGCCCTCCCTCCCTAGCGCTGGAGAAGGGAACCCCCAGACAACCCCCTAACAGTATAAGTTAAAAGTAGGAAACATCATGGAGCATGGAAGACGAATGGATCGTGCAGCCATAACTAATGGGTGTTGCTCCCAGTATGGAGGAAGAGGGAGTTCCACGGTGCGGCCGTCACAGGGCACCGTGACAGATTTCACCCCCTTGCAAGTAATAATAAATTTAGCTTGAAACACCAGATAAGGATATTTCAACAGAGTCATGGATCATAAACACCTAGTATCTATCCCTTGCAATTTTGACGACTTCAAAACTTCCGAAACTAATAATTGATGATTATTAACTACGCTCGTCCCGTGCGAAAGCAAAATAGGTATCGTTTTTTCATTACTCCTAACTTTCATTGTAAAAAAAAATAATAATTGTTTTCTAAATACATGGCTTGTTAACTACAAAAAGACACTGAAGCTAATTTGTTTAAGAAGCTTTAAACGAAGAAATAATAAATCATTGTAATAATAAATTAGTAGCTTTTTCACTTTCCTCCCAACCATTGGGATAGAATTGAGGCACTCTTTCATTGTACAGCACACTTTTAACTGAATAGTAGATAAGTATCTGGTCTAGAGGACCACATGGCTCTGCGTATTTCACATTTGCTCATGCGCAGTTGCTAATACCGATCAAAATCCTACGGAATCCATATTGGACCTAGAGAAGGGCCTTACCCGGAACTGCCATCAAAATTTCAGATTTTTTTCGATCATTGGTTCATGTAATGATGGCGGTTCGCAGGAATGCGTAACATGTAAGTACGCAATGTATGTCACTACATACGATATCTGACCGAGGAATCAAGATTTTTAAAAAATCCAAAAAAATTTCAAAATGGTAATAATATCAAAAGAAAGGATGAGTTCATAGGCCAGAATTTTCGGAGTGCTCCAAGGGGTCAAATTTTGAACATTTTAAGTCCAAAATCGCTTTAAAAAAACGTGTTTTTTGAGGTTTTGTGGTGTAAATCACCATCTTAAACATAGGAACATTATGGTATATTCGGAATTAGGGTGAAATTCCCTATAAGAATCACCCACAAAATTGGTTAAAATAATTCTATGAAAATTCGCTCATCAACTCATGCTGCATGAATGGAACTTTTTTTCGGTTCAGGATGGTCGAAAATAAAAACGAAAACATTACACCGCCATCGACTCTCTGAATGTCGAGCCTTAAAACTCGAAAACGGTGTCTGCATTTTTGCTTTTAATGTTCAATTTTCGTGCATTAAACGCTCATGAATAATCATGACTGGATTTTTCAGGCTCGGCCGTCATAGAGTCGGCCTAGGCTTTGTTTTCTCGAACGAATGTTTCAATAATCACCATCTTCAAAGTACAAGTACATTCACGAGCGAAAATAACTGTCATTTTACCGACACAATAAGATATTTTTATCACCACTAACTCCATAAATTATTTTAATAGAAGATTACTAGTTTTTAGCCTAACCTTAACAATTAAACTCTACAGTGAACCGGTATTACACTCTAATTGTATCTTTTAAGCTTAATGGAGCGAATCTGGTGAAGTTAAATACCTTTATATTGTTTTGGGTTTGATTTTAACGATTTCGTGAATGCAATTCGGCTGATTTCATTCTTTCATCATTAAAAATATGTTTAGGTTCTTGAAAATTACGACACCCTTTGCGCTGACTTGGCTTTTAAATAGTTCAAAAATTATTGTTTATTCGATAAACAGAACGTAAAAAGCAAAATGATTTTTAAAAAAATGATAGAAAATACAATATTGAGAAATATATAAATTTAGGTTTTTGGACTTTCTCTTGAATAATATTAGAGTGGGAAAGTGGTCTCTTTCTCGCATGTTGAGGAAACCTACAACACTCTTCTCAAGAATCATCATTTTTCAAAGACCCAAATTCTATTATTCCTCAAAACAATTTCAGCCCCATTAGGGTTGCCATTGCCAGTGATGAAAGAGAAGATGTTCTTCGGCAACCAGCGTCATACCAGCATTTTTGCTGAAATACCCCAAATTAATCAGTGTCTCACCAAGGAAAGTAAAATGCGTTTTACACATGGAACCTGATTTTGAGCAAGACGCTCTGAAACGCGAAAATCAAGTAGAAATTGCCATTCTGTACGAAACACATAGTTTTGGCTTCTTGCACGAACGTAAAGCATCCTTTTCTTTTATTCGGTGAGAAGCATAAAAGCAAAGCAAATTATTCAAAAAATATTCATTCTTCAAAATATCGCAGGTGTCCCAGAAAGAATGGACCACCCTTTCTATTCACGTTATCTTAGGGTTTTCGAAAAAACAAAAATAGAGGTACCTGCGTATTTCCTATTTTTTGATTCTGCATCCAGCCATGCTATTTGAAATGTTTTTTTAATCGCGCCACACTGGCGCTACCCACATCAACTTTGTTTTTTCAAATGGGGAACCCCTATTTTTTATTGCAGATTCGGATTCTACTCAAAATTTCATTTGAAAATGACCCCTCACTACAAAATTTGAGGGCGCAAAAACGTGCGCGATTCCGCTCTAAATGTGCTCTAAAAGCAAGAAATTGAGGTTTCTGGATGTGGTGGCCTGTCAAGCATGATACATGATTTTAATGTACTTATTTTTTTACGCTGAATAACGTGGTGATATTATTTTTTTTCGATTTGTCAAAAAATTGAGCAACCCTTAATTTTTTTCTTGTTTTTTTTTTTTTTTTTTTTTAATGAAAATTTGAAATGTTGAGTTTTGAATCGAAAAACGAACATCACCACGTTATTCGGCATGAAAAAACACTTTAAAATCATGTATCATACTTACTACTTAATAGTTAATTACTCGATTTCTAGCTTTTAGAGCACATTTAGAGCGTTTTTGCGCCCTCATATTTGGGAGTGAGGGGCAATTTCTTTATAAAATTTTGCTTAGAATCCGAATCTGCAACGAAAAAAAGGGGGTTCCTATTTGGAAAAACAAAGTTGATGAGGATAGCGCCACGGTAGAAACAAAATGTTTCAATTTTTTACAAAATTTTTGGAGTACTCCAAGGGTTCAAATTTTGAAAATTTAAAGTCAAAAATCGCTTAAGCAACGTGTTTTTTGAGGTTTTCGGTGTGTTACCATCTGAAACATAGGAACTATGGTATATTCGGAATCAGCGTGAAATTTCCTATAAGATTCACCCACCAAATCGGTTAATTATTCTTTGTAAATTCGATCATCAACTCATGCTGCATTAATGTTTTTTTCTTTTTCTATTGATGATCACTCAACCACCCAACGAGATATCCTCATCGGTGATCAGTGTCAGATCATAACTATCCCAATTTGTTCCAACCGCTCAGTCCAGTAATTTTTATTCGGTTTTATTAGACAACCCTAACAATAAAATTTGAATTGCGCATCAAAGAAGGGGGGAAATTTGAAATGCGCTCTCTATCATTCCAGTTTTTTTCGGGTAGTTCTCGTCATTTTTCTAGTACTCGAAGAACAATATCATGATCTCAGTATTTCAAATTCAAGGTATCAAACTTGAAAAAGAACCGAGTCAATTAACTTTCTTCTCGGTTTTTATGCCTCGACTCCTGTTCTTCTCATCAACAGGTCGTTTGTCACTGTGATTTTATTGCTTGATACCTATCTAAATAATGAACTGTAGTATAACATTTAAGCTGAGTGAATCAAATTGAAATCCCACTCCATCAATATGATTTGGCGCATTCGAGATTATTAAATTGTAAGTTCACTTGAAATATTATTATGAATTTATTAGTAGGTATAACGCTAAAAATAGGTTAATGATAATTCACCGAACCTTCATCGCCCGGAAAAACTGTAAAATTGCTATTTGTGTAGGTTTTAAGGCTGATTTCGTCCCTCACCATTTTTCCTACACGAGGTAGAGTTAGTTGGTTGTCATTCATGGAAGAGAATAGTCGGAGTTAAGGGACACAAGTAGGTAGTTGATAGGTAAAGATTCACATTGGTAACTTTATACTCAAGACGTTTCGGGTCCAACTAGACCCATCCTCAGGTTATTGAGTTGCTCTTAACCCTTTGCATGATACGTAGGCTTTTGGTTTATTATTTTCAATAATGAACCTTTGGAATCGAGCACGAAAAAAAAATGTTAACCCCCTCTCAAAATTAGAGATTTTACGTATCAAGATACGCAGAATCCAAAAATCGAATAAAAAAAATCCGTCCGTCCGCCTTACGCGGCACTTCCCTTAGTTACCGTGGACCAAAATTAGTGAAATTTGGTATACCGGGCCCGTTTGGGGTCTAGTTGTACCGCGAAGCTTGGCATTACCGTCAGTCTTCTCTAAGGGGTAGAAAATAGAAAATAGGGGATGAAATTTTCAAAACGCCCTAGCTCGAAAATTTCAAATAGGAAGGTATATTTAGCATCGATTTAAAATAGAACACAATTTTTAGCGTCGAATGAGACCTTGCGGAGCGTTTTAGGACCAGCCGTTCGCTCCCTGTAAGGACTCTTATTCTGGAAGACTGATTAGAAAAAACTTGATTGTGAAACAGAACTACTGCGTTCATTTTGTCGTCATTTCAAGATGTATTTTGTAGAAATTTTTCGTAGATCTATTTTATAGATTTTGTTTGTTTGTACGCCTAGGTACTGAATGTAGGAATAAGTAAACAAAATTATGCCGCTTTTTTATTCGAAGAAATAAACATTTTGTTTCATTTATTGAAGAAAAAAGAAATTTCAAAAATTGTTTTCTAATAATTGTGTTGAAATTGGTTATATTGGTTGAAAGAAACACTGCTGCAATCTTTTCTACTACCCTCACATTTACAGTTAAACATATAGGTACATTCAAAAAAGTTACATTTTGTATATGCAGAAAAGCATAATTTGCATCAATTAGGATGATAGGCCAAAAAAACCCCACTTGTCACTAGAAAATTTCACGTGTCATGCAAAGGGTTAATTCACCGCAGGATAAATTAATGCAGGGTAGATTCACCTGGGGATGGGTCTAGCATGACCCGAAACTTCGTGCAATAAAGTTACCTATGTGAATATTTACCTAGGTACTTCTTGTGTGGCCGAAGCCCGACTATTTTCTTATCTGGGATTTTTGTGGGTTATTTATTCACTGAGCTGATCTGATAGGCAGAAAAACCACGCGATATCCATACTCTTCCGGACTTGTGACAAAGCTTCTTCTTGATTAACTAAATTTTACCTATGAAATATTTCTCCATGGAAATCAGTTTCAGACAGATATATGCATATTTTTCAATGACAATTATAACAAAATAAAGGATGAGTTCGTTGGCCAGCATTTTTGGAGTACTCCAAGGAGTCAAATTTGAAAATGAAGGTTCAAAAAACGTGTTTTGTGAGGTTTTTTTGTGTAAATTACCATCTTGAAAATAGGAACATGAATCTATGGTATTGAGAATCGGCGTGAAATTTTCTATAAGAATCACCCACCAAATCGGTTACAATGATTCTTTGAAAATTCGCTCATCAACTCATGCTGCATGAATGGAACTTTTTCTTTTTTTTTATCTAGGAATGTGCCCTTGAGTCATTTGATTTTTTTGTAAACATTACTGGAGAGGAGGCGTCTAACTTCCCATTTACAACTTTAAAAATGAATGGTTTACAGATGAGGTATCGTTTCAAATTTGCATAATTTTTTATTGGTGTACCTATGAAAGACGTATAAGTCAGCCTTGCATGGTTTACGACTGAACTACGCGATCCCACCGTCGTTGACTTGTTAATATTGCTGCTAATTTATGGAAGTGAGACTAACATCTTCAATGTTCTCATTAACTCCATAATTCAATGCAAGGTCTTCATTAGGTTGTTACGTACCCATTGGTTTATACGTTTCCAATTGGTTTTCCTCTTCAGGGATACATGAATTACCTACTTATTAAAACGAAATTCTTGGCTGGCCTCAGTAGGTAGTGTTTTGTCATTTCTTAAACAATCATTGTCAAAAGTTCTCAAAACGTTCATTTCTTTGGAAATAGTTTTTCTACTTACTGTTATAAATATGTTATTTTGTAGGTACCTACTTCATTCTTCTTTCTTCATTATAAACGGTTGATGAGGAGTCTATTTCCCCGTTTTTGGGTCTCCTTTCTTATACAGGTAGCCTCAAACCGTACCAAAAGCATTTGAGATCATTAAAAAACACCAATAAAACACCTCCTCGAAAAAATTGTTGTAGGAAATTAAATTCTGTGTCAATGGAGACCAACCTCAGCTTCTTATGTTTGTTTTTTGTTTTATGAATTATTTTCAAAGTGGAGTGAATTGCTTAGAGTCAAAAAATCAAAGATTGGTGGTGACCATTTTAAGAGAAACTTTCTTTTCCAACTAGATGGAAGAAGAAGAGATCAAAATAATGGATAGAATAATGAGATAATGGATAGAAATTCAATAAATTCAATAAACTTTTAAATCCATTTAAAAATCGAAATAATACACTTAAAAAGCTGCAGTTGGACCCATAGACCGGTCCGGTTGGGGGGCCCCCAATTTGTGTATTGCTGTGAGCAGTTTGGAAATCGAATCTACGCGCGAACATGGTAGCCTGTAGATCTACTTCCAACTGCGGCTGCTAGAGTGCAGGAGCGGACAGCAAAGGCGGGAAAATACTTCCCTATTGTGGAAGAATACTTCAGGCCGATGAATGCACGAGGCGGAGGGACACATTTGGATTGAAGAGGAAGCATCTAGACGGCGTTGTGGTCTGTTCAAGTTGTGTTGTTTGTACTGAGTGAATTTCATTGCATTTTTACATTTTATTCACGAGAGAAGACTTGCAATTATAGTAACTCTAGTTAATTGTTATCTGTTTGCTTGTATGAGCCTCGTGTTCCAACATCAGAAGTGGGATGACCCATTTTAGATAAATGTGAAAAGCAGACAGCAAGTTAATTATAAAGGCTTGGTCACATAGGACACGTTATAACTCAACGTTAGGCGTTCTGTTACCGTCGCGTCACAGCGACACAGGTGTATGATGCAACATTGTATCATCCCCACCACACACACAGCGTTAAGACTCAGCAATACTTTCAGTAACGCGACGTCAGCCATAGGGGTTGTACAAAATCACAAAATAACGCGAGCTGAGGGCATTGCCAATCGGTTCTTTCCCCTCTTATTTTGAGATGAGTAAGGAAACTGAGGCTCACATGCATGAAGTACGGAAGATAACGCCCGATATAGCGCAGTGTATGTGGCCTAGCTATAACGCCAAACGTCGGGGGAAACGCGTGTTCCCTGGGCGCTGCATTAAAACGTGTCCTGTGTGCGCAGGCCTTCAGTCTTCTCTCGTGAATCAAATATAAAAATGCTATCAAATTCACTCAGAACAAACAACACAACTTGACGCCACAACGCCGTCTAGAAGCTTCCTCTTCAATCCAAATTCATCCCTTCGCCTCAAGTATTCATCCGCCTGAAGTATTTTTCCGCCTTTGCTGTCCGCTCCTGCACTCTAGCAGCCGCAGTTGGAAGTCGCACTTCAGATCTACCAGGCTACTATGTTCGCGCGTATATTCCATTTCCAAACTGCTCACAGCAATATGCCTATTTTTTGTGATCAGCGAGAAATTTTCTGTAAGACCTCCAACTCTTCTGGTATGTACAGTTTTGGATCACGCTGTATAATATAGGTATACATTTTCCAAGTCAAATTCAGAATTTTCCTAACCAAACTCATTATTTTCCTTTTAAAATGCAGAATTCTTCATTCCAAATTCGTATTTTGTTAACATTTCATAGCATTAAATATTGAAAAAATTCTCAATTGAATTGGAAAATCCTGAACTTTTAATGGGAAATTCTGAATTCGTTTCGAAAAATTCTGAATTTGGTTTGGAAAATCCTCATTTTGCCTTGGAAAACTAACTTACTTACTACTTAATACTGACTATTAATGACCTATTTACTGACTTATTAATTATTGACTAAAAGATGTCAGATAGATTATACGGAATTCAGGTCCACAAAATCTGTCCACTATTGAGAGTTGTCCGCTATCTGCAGGAGTCCACTATTGAGAGTTGGCCACTATTGGTATCAGTCCACTAATGGAGGTTTCACTGTAATATCCCTGCAAGCAGCACTTCTCAATAGATACGGTAAACAGAAAATATTCTTCTTCAAGGAACGATCTTGCCTAATTCTCGGTGTTGAGAATTGATTTTGTAGGTTTGATTGCAATTCAACCCCGATCCTTCGGAAGGGTTTCAAAAAGAGCCGTCGGAGTAATTCAAATAAAGTTAACATTACAATGAAGTCTACCGCAGATCACGTTTAATTTGAGTACAAATAAAAAGATGTCGTCCGGCGAAGGTTGATCCAGTTAATCATAAAATTCGCAATGAAACTCGCGAACTTCTTTCCCCTCTTGTTCGTCTATGCGATCTGCGCAGAACCCATAAACATCACGGTTCATGAGACGAGGAAGCTGACTAGAGAGCTGAGGGAAGCAGATACGCTGCTCGCACAAATCTCTGAGACGAAGGGGACGGTTTTGTCGAGAAACCGCAAATCGGAGGTTTTCCGAGACGTTGCGAAGCTGTTGAGGAAGCTCTCCAATTGTGAAGGTGAGTGAATAATCAGCAATCAGAAGCAAGAACCGGAAATCAGCAACCAGAGAAAAACTGTTCAATCAGCACTTGCGTGGGACAGCAGTATACCAACCGGGTTTTTGACTGATTTCACGTGAGAGGCAGTAAGTGCAATCAGCAAGTATCGAAAAACAATAAACAATCGAAAGTGTTTACCAGAAATCAGCAACCTTAAAAAGCCAAAGGAATTCTATTATTAGCGCATTTTCGAAGAAAATGAAGCTATTGTAGCGGCTTCAAAATTTTTGTAATGCAAATTTTTGAAATTTTTCT
>JAEMON010000014.1:8870712-8883936 GCA_030264115.1 Lygus lineolaris | reverse complement strand
CCCCCCCCCCCCCCCCCCACATTCGGAACTTCATCACGGCAACAATCGGCCAACCACAAAGAAGGGATTCGATGAACTTTTTTTCTTTCTTTCCTCACTGTGGAGTTACGTCATTTTGCATGTTTAAGACCTTTTAAAGAGGTTTTGGAATGCGTTCACTCGGTCTGAGGTGAACGACTTCAACGAGGTTCTCTCTGTAAGTTATGATTACGTGAAATACTGCAATTGAGAGTTTAAATCATAGAGCGGTTAATGGGGAATTATCATCTATAAAAAAAATTCTGAGAGATAGACTCAAAAGAAACAGTAATGAAGTCGTAAGGCAAAAATTAGTGTACCTGTAATTTTAGACAATTTATTGAAATATTTATTATTGTAATATGGCGGGAAAGTGACATTGAAATCGGTGTATTCTGTCATTGGCCAATTCCACCCAAGTTGCCAACCGAACAAAACTAAACACAAAGCCCATCACTGTTTGAGCTCCTGATTAGTGAGAATAGAATTTACATAATTAATAAATTGATTGAATTAATTAATTATTTAAATTATTCCTGTTTTTACTGCTCTCAATGCGATCTCAGCGTATTCTGCTATCGGTTCAGTTCTTTTAGTGTGACGTAGGAAAGGGTTTCTCCAGAGCCTTCGGAATGCCGCCTGTTATAATATTAACATTACAAGGGCAGAAAAAATGTGATTTTCTCATACACGATAATTCCCCATTAACAGTTGGAAGACTAGAACGGACCATCATAAACCATGAATGTATTTCTTTGAATCATCGTCCAATCAATACAGAGGCAGAAAAATGTGATTTTCAATTTGTGATTCAAAAATGTGATTTTCAAGTTGGAATCAATACAAATGCAGAATGCGATACAAAGGCAGAAAAAATGTGATTTTCTCATACACGATAATTCCCTATTAACAGTTGGAAGACTAGAACGGACCATCTAAACCATGTAGGTATCTCTTCGACATCGAATCAAACGCCCGAAGGCTATAAGTTGTTGTTCAAAGCAAAATATCCTTGGGCGACAGATCCTTGAAGACAAATGAATAATTCAAGGATTTTGGAACAGCGAACTGGCAAGGAACAAATTGGGTATCGTTTCGGTTGCGAGTTGTTCACGCTCCAAGAAATACTACTCGTATTAGGATTTGATACCACTTTGAACAAATGGCTCGAAACAATATAAATGTGAACGTTTGAATGTAAATTTTTAATTTCGGAGAACAAAATGTTTGTTTCGATAAGGATTCTTTGGGAGACGAGTTTTTTCATTCCCCTGGAAATACTAGTAGGGTTTGCAAACAGAGAGAAATAACATGGAACAAATTGATCAACACTTGTACAATTCGTACGGCAATTTATACTTAACTTCTCAGCCTTCCTGAAAGGTGAAACGTAAGTATTGCAATCGGCAGAAAACCTAATGGAACACCTCCTTAGAACGGTTCTGTTCTACTTTTGATCAACTTTCTTCACGTTTGTATTTTGGAGGACATTTTTGAAAATGACGTTTATTGTTTGGGAGACATTGTTTGTTTCACTCCTTAAGATACCTACAAACTAAAACTGAAATTGATGATTTCTTGAAAATTATATATGTAAAACCTTGTGCAATTCAATTTCGAATATTAAGTACCCTCAAAAACTTCGAAATAGGCGCTATAACTCACAGTTTGATTATTTTCGTAGACTAATAATCGGACTATAAGTTGTCAAGTATTGTCAAGTTTTTGTAAGCTGAGTTTTAGAGGAGCCCATGATGTTACTATGATGATAACTAGGGCTAGGATTGCTATGTAACTACAAGGTTGAAATATGTACACATATCTACTTATTACAGGCAAATATGTAATATAAATTGAAAAATATTTAGGTAAATCCTGAGAACGCTGTGTGGTAGAAACGGTTCTTTCGTAGCTTGAGCAATATAAAATGTATTCATGTCTTTTTGCACGTTTTACTGAGGCACAGGTGTCGGAATTTTCGACAAAAAATTTATGTTCATAATTTTTACCGGCACATTTAGTAAGAAAAATCTCTGGGATTGGATGATTGTGCGAAATTGAACCTTCTTGAGAATGAACTGAAAAGCAACAAACTGCAAAACAATCGGTCACCTGTGGATCACACCCAGAAGCGTGAATCACAGAAATCTGAAAAATGTGAATCGTTCATTGAGCAGCTTGAAACCAGCATGAGCTATTCCGTGAATCACAAAAACCGCGAAGGAGAAAAAATTCAAAAATATAACGAAACATGTAATTATGGTCAAGACATGTAAAAATATGTACATTAACCCAAATATGTAATCACAAAATGGTCTAAATCGACTGGAAATCGTCCAAAACATATAGAACTTGAAACCAATTGACGATATCAAGTTCCTGGAAGTTTTTGTAAATACATGAAAATCCTAGCCCTAATGATAACTATGTCTCGTTTCTTGTTTTGTTCAATTTACTCCATGATGTTGTTTTTTTCCAGTACATCAACGGAGGCAGGTTGGAGCAGATCATCCAAGACAGAACCATCCCTCTGCCCTACTGCGTCCGGATGAAGTTGGCCCTCGACATCGCCAAAGGGATGGAGTACCTCCATTTCAAAGACATCTTCCACAGGGACCTAACCTCCAAGGTACAACCCCATCATTGCCAGAATCACCATCATCCTGAATCAGAGTCCAAGAGCGCCTGAAAAAGCTAAAAAAATATGCTGCAATTTAATACTTAGATTACACCGACTGTAGAGCTGGGTTCACATTAAGCCACAACACCGTACTGAAGTCCGCAAAACGGTAACGCCGTAAAACCGTAATTGAATCTGATTGGCTAATAGTCTGTTCTCCATCTTTACGGTCTTAGGGCCGAACAAGTTTTTGAACCAGACTATCCCTCATTCAAAAATCTTGATATTTTACGGCTTTGCGTATTAGGTTCTGCGCAGCAAAGCAGAGCGGGCCCTTATCTATTTCGTTATCTTGCTTCAGTTCAGCATTTCTGATAGTGTTGACGTTTTACGGCGTTGCGTCGTTGCTGTTTTTCGGACGTGGGTATGGCGTTGCGCCTCAATGTGAATCCACCTTCAGAGTGGGGCAAACGGGGCAGAATGGGGCAACTTATCACTCGTGTAACCATTGTTAGACGATTTTTGTTCTGTATTTTATGAGTTATGGAAGTGAAACAGTACCTGGTCGTAGCCTGAGAGGCTCTCCTGTGAAAGATCTAGGGTTCGAGTCATCTTCTTCACAGTTTTTTAAAACTTATTGGACATTTTGGGTTCGAGTGTATACGGGTGCGGTCAATGTTTTGTTCGATTTGTTATACATTGGGAAGGTATGTTCAGTGATGCCCAGAGATGTCCTCACAATCATGTCTTCTCAATGGCTAAACAAATCGAGCGAATCCTTACTAATGGACAGGATCTCAAATAATAAAGTCGAAACAAGAGACCACAGCATCCCACTGCACTCTAATGGTTGCCTGAGTAGTGGCTGCACCTTGTATTCGAAGCGCGGCTAAGCCTCAATCTGCAGAAGCTCTTATTTCGCAACTACTATTGTTGTTAACGAGGCTCTAATCACTCAATTCCCATGATCAACCGTTGCCACCGCTTGATCTGTAATTCGATAGAACCAACGGGAACCAATAAAACATGAGTAATTAGAGTGAATAATTACACAGCAAGTACCTGCTCAGTTTTGAACTTACTACTAAAATTTGTGGAATTCCGAGGCCTCTTAAATGCCTTCAAGAAAAGTGCTGAGATTTGAAGTCTCCACGATGAACTCGAGGTGGATAATAGTAGTTTTGTGGGACTCTGGTTCAGTTAGATCTTTTTGAACTACAGTTCTTTGATACTATAAACTCCTCATCTAGCATCCATCGTTCAGTGAACTAAGAAAAAGAACTGACTAACCTGCATCTCACTAGCCTCTGCCCACTCACAAACAGCTGATGAACTTAGGAACTATAGTTCTGTGATACCATAAACTCATCAAGTGTATCTATAGGAAGGAGGATGTATCTATAGGGGGATGTTTTGTTGTTTAGGACAATCTGTTGAAAACAAATTTTGGAGAAGGCTGATGAAGATGCCACGATGGCATTGAAACCGGTTATGTAACTGAATAAACACCTGATTGCTCGCCCTCAGGAGGAGGCCCTGTTTTTCTTTCTCCTTCTAGAGTCGCCAACGTGGTCCTATTGAACTGCCATTCAGTGAAGTGAACTAAGTCGAGGAGTAGTTCATTTGGCGAAGTTAGTTCATTAGGAGTAGTTCAGTAAGAGCAAGCATGCTCTACCGCTACAATAATATTGTTGAACATCTTGTGAAACACTTGTTCAATAAACCTTTCCTATGGTAAGCCGAAATTCAAATTTCGCTGACTTTACATACCTACTCAACTCTTTTTTTGTCTTTCCAGAATATCCTCGTTCGAAAAAATGAAGAAACTGGCGAAATGACGGCAGTTGTCGGAGATTTCGGGTTCGCCACGAAAATCCCAAGGTAACCACATTGTTTTTCACGAGTAAAATCAAGAGCTTTTTTTTTTATCTGAGGTGAGAGATAAAACAGCTGGATTTTCGAGGGAACAGACAACCGCGACAGTTGGCCGGCTGTTTGACGACCCTGAAAAATGGATTACGCTCAGATAATGAGGTTATTTTTCAGACTTTGACAGCGTAATATGAATTTTTCGTTAAGGCTGTGAAAAAGATGAATAGAAATTTACGTGTCAACGAGCGTTGTTAACAATTTGTAGATAAGATAAACGTGAGAGTTTTCGATTTCTGAGAGTTGGTGACGGTGCAATTATTTCGAAGAGTGGTGTAAATTAAACAAAACCCCAAGGTAACCACATTGTTTCTCGCAAATTGATGTTCATCAATCCTGGGACCAATGGCGTAACCAGAAATTCCGTACCTTCCTGCGAACATTTGTTTTAACATCCCTGAAAACAAAAATACAAAAAACAAGTTTGGGTGGTTCCAATAGTAAACAACGTGGATTTTCAAGGGTTTTGAATTAATATGTTAAGGCATTGTCATACACCTAGTGAATTCACGAAGACATGGCGACTGTGCATTTGAGGCCACTTGGAGGGAAGGGTGAAGATTGTTTGGTCTTATTTGATACAGAATTCAAATATCTACTAAATATATATAAATTCAAGATTTGAGCGTAACCCTCTGTGTTTTGGGCAAATCAACATATAAAAACTGGGTTTTTTGACAAAATTACCGTTAAGGGATATTTAGCGACTCTCGGTAGGGTTATTTGTAATTAGCGTGAAATTTCCGAGCTTCAAAAGATTTTCATTGTTTTAACTTGGGGAGGAAAAATCCCGGGGAAGTTAAAAAAAAAACGAACCCGTGCGTTGCGATTTGAGAAAAATAGTATATATTGGTATCCTTTTTTTATTTTTGTTCATTCATCTAACCCTTCGGAAGGTCACAAATGTTGTTGTTGTTGTTGTTGACGTTATTATTTAGTATGGAACATTGATGTTTGTTTTTTCCAAAAATGTCAATTTTGCACCATTGTGAGGCGCCCCCTGAAGGCCATAACAGCTCACTTTAGCCTGCCTTTAAACTGCCTTAACCTTGCAAAAAGCAATAGGCCTGATATTTGGATGGTTTTTTCTTGACATTTTTGTTGATTCATCCTATGGGCTGGATTGGGTCACTTTCAGGAGAAATCCACAAAATAACTTATTTGTAAAGAGTGTTAAGGTCATCTGAACGCCATACCATCTCATTTATGATTGTATAAATGATACGAGAGTCCTTGCTTTCCGATAAATAATCGACCAAAAAAATATAAAACGATAACGCTATATATACGTTTAGGTATAGTCTTCAGAAAAATAACGATACCTACCAAAATTTCCGTAAAAACTACTGTAATATACAACGCCATTGTGTGAAATTAGTATCTATTGTGGGGGCACCTAGAATCCCTCAGCACTCCAGAAGCGCAAATCTACTATGTATTCATCATAATAAGTGCCCTTGGATTCAGAGCCTTCACTTGGCCGTTGGATCCAATTTTCAGCTAAAAATCTCGTTTATTCGAGGGAAAAAAAATTATAGAAAGAGCCTCATGACGTCAAAAGTTGTGAATGCTGATGTTCGGGCTATTTCAGACCCATGAGAATTTCTACTAAGCATCATGTAAGTCTTTCAGAATGATTGGATCGTGTATGGCCGGCTCCGAAAACTCCGCTATTCAAATCGCCATTCTAAGTATTTTCCTTGGATTTGGGGGAAAACGGGTTTTCCAATGTTGGCTGACATGTACCTGACTACACCACTCACATTTCCCTCGTCATCGTTGTATTGTTTTTATTTATTTATTGTAAATTATTTTGTTATTTTGTTTGACAGGAGCGGGTACCGATTGAGCACGGCAGGGTCTCCCTACTGGATGTCCCCAGAATGTCTCAAAGGCAAGTGGTATGACCAGACATCGGACGTCTTTTCTTACGGCATCATCCTATGCGAGCTTATTGCCAGGGTAATTATAAGCTTTGTGCTATCTATTCAAACTTGTAAATATCCTACCAAGCCAGAGTATTATATTACATTAATCACACATTACTATCCATGTTACTGTAGTATTCATAATCCATTACAGGTTGAAGCTGACCCAGACGTTCTCCCGAGGACTGAAAACTTCGGGTTGGACTACATCGCCTTTGCCGAGCTCTGCCTTGGTTCTGACGATCCTTCTCCGCCAGAGGCTTTCCTCAAACTTGCATTCATCTGTTGTAATGTGAGTGTTCTCTAGACAAGAAATCAAAAAATCTAAGCAATGGGGAATTATCATTAACTTTTTAAATTGTTTTCTGAAAGATAATGGCTAAAAAGAAACAATAATGAAGTTGTAGGGCAAAATAGTGTATATGTAATTTTAGAGAATTTATTAAAATAATTTATTATTGTGTTAGGCGGGACTTTCCTCATACAGGATAATTCCGCAGTATACATAATACGGCATAGGACAGACTCTGACTGTTGCAGTACATAGCTAACGATAATGTCAGCCGTTAGCTGTACATGGAACTAGGAAGAGCTATCAGCTGTGTTTAAGATCGATTATGTATTTATCTGTCTGTCGGCGTAATGGACCGTCGATTCTAGTTGAACGAAGACTGTGGGTAGTATGGTCGGCCAGAAGACTGTTGCTGCTCATTATTATTTTTCTTCAGGATGCGGCCCAGCAGATTTTTTTTGAAAAATAACAATGATTAGTAGTTGAAGGAAGAGGATTAGAGCATTAATCCATAGTCCATAACATAGCCTGGAACTTTTAAGCTGGTCGTCCACTCGGTCGGCAGAGTGGCGCAGAGTGACGCGATGCTAAAATCTTGAGGTTTGTCCACTACGGGGCGGATCTGATTGGCCGCCCCAACTTTGTACCACTACCATACTGGTCGTTGACCACTGGCACAACCATTTCTGTTGGAATTATCTGATTTCGGACAACGGAGACATCAAAATATCGTATTTCTATTTGTGGGAGGCAAAGCAGAAATTCAAGGGGTCATGCCTTAACCTTCCCACCCGTTTTGTGACGAAACTACCTACTCAAATTTTTGATCTTAAAATTGGAAGTCAGGGTTTTCCAAGGGCGTTACGACCCACTGGAATACTACCATCTTTTCCTTGGTCAATTGATGTACAGCACGAGGTTCGTCAAACATATTTCAAAATTTCCCAGGTGAAATTTTTCGAGCTCTTCAATTTGGTTTAAACTATATATTGAGAGACAGAATACTCAAAACTTCCGCTCCGACCTCCGTCCATTAGGTCGGTGGGGCGGTCTTAGCAAAACCGTGCCACGCCGCGCCGCCCTGTGCCACTCTGTCGACCTAGTGGACGGACTGCCATTCATTTTCCATTATATTTCTTTAAAAAAGATTTTGGCGACGTATCGCGCCGGGCGGCTCTCTCGACCTAGTGGACGACTAGCTTTAGCCGTCATTTTGCTCCAAAAAACACAGCAACATCGCTTTTGCCTTTTGTGCGAGATTGAGTCACACACTGATACACACTTGCCAATTATTAATAGTAAGGTAATAAAAGCATTTATTGTTAACAGTACGATCCTGCCAAACGGCCGAGCTTCGCAGAAATCGTACCCCAACTGGAGAGCATCATCTGGAACTTCAAAGGGCCGCATGGCCCTCTTCAAGGGGGATCGCCCGCCACACCCCAGTGTCCCCAAGCAGCCACATCCTCGCACCCAGACAGCACGGTACAACAAAGTTCCTCCCCTTGCTCGGCCACCACCAACAAAGAGCACGGCAAACGTGAGTCGACTTCTCCAATTCCCACTAGATAGCGCCTCTTGACTACAGCAATAAATGATGCTTCTACGGGAACTTGTTTTTGATGGTCTATTAAGTATAGTTTTGAAATAATCAAATCGAAGATAAAATAGGGATTCAATAGCATCAGAAGAAGCTGACCGCTGCTGTCCAAGATACAATGGACAGTGGAGTGAATTAAGAGGGCAAGGGACGGAGCCCAAAATGTCCTCAAAAATGCGTAAATCTCGGCTACCTAAGAGTTTATGGGAACTCTTACTATAACATTATTACAGCTTAGGACCATTAAGTTTGAAAAACGGATAACCTTCCCCTTACCATTTCAGCGTTGCACAGTTTTTCCCATTCTTCTCAGCCAATTTTCAACGGGTTTTGATGCGGTTGGCGGCATTCTTTCAATTTTATCATTCTCCAGGGGGATGAAGTGCCGTTATGCCAATTTGAATTTTAAAAAATGACGAGAAAAATTTAATAACAAGAACAATGCTGCAAACCGCATCAAAATCTGCCCATAATTGGCTGTGAAAAATGGGGGAAAAGTTCCATTCATGCAGCATGAGTTGATGAGCAAATTTTCAAAGAATGATTTCAACCGATTTTGTGGGTGATTCTTATAGGAAATTTCACGCTGATTCCGAATATACTATATGTTCCTATGTTTTTGATGGTTCTCTCAACTCATCCTTACTTTCGTTATTATTGGCATTTAAAAATTTTTTTCGATTTTTTATCTCGATCCCACGGGCAGATATCGTCTGGAGTGACACACACACACACATAACGTTGCCTGAATGAAATCATCCTGAAGACTAGCTTGGTCATTAATCAACCTCCTCAATATTATATTGGACTAGTCAAATACCTACCACAGTTTATATATATATATATACGTATGAAAAAGTGTTAAATTTCAGGAATCGTTTTAGAATGGTCTGAAACGGATTTCCATGAAGAAAATTTTCAAAAATTAGCATTACAAAAATTGTGAAGCCATTGCAATAGCTTCATTTTCTTCGAAAATTCGCTAAAACGAATTTCATCCGTTCCTTGGACCCCTTAATGAAATGCACTAAATGAAGACCTGCCAAAACCATCCGTATAGATCCACGACCATGTGCATGAATGAGGAACTTCCTTGGTCCATCCTATATTTTTTTATTTTCCTTTCTTACAAATTAATTACCTTTCCTCACATTTAACATTCTTTTTAGGGTAACTTTAGCTGTTCACTTCCAATAAATAAACAATTTTAAAACCACTGGAATACCTCATCGTGATTTGTAATCGGTAGAGTTGGAGTGGAAGAAGGAGGATTATTATTTACTTGTACCTTGCTGACGTCATCACTGTTTCAGTAAATTCTTTCAGAATATAAGACTTAGCCCGATCCTAATTTCTCCATGGAAAGTACTAGTCTCCATGTGTTATGGGTAGATAATCCTCTCAACATACATGTTCCCTTAAATAGTTCACAGTGATAATTAATGTCAAGCAAGCAAATCGAAATGAGCAGACCAGCAATTGAACGGTTTGCAAACTCCATCAAGCTAGTCATTTGATGGATATTGGTTAGTCTGAAATTCTCATTAATCAAATTAATGAAAGTGTATTAATTTATTGTTTACCTGTTTGTCCACCAGTTTGCCATAGACGGTCACTTTCAGACGATGGGATCCGAATCCTCAGTGAAAACATGGCCTCTCTGGACAAACACTACAAACCCACTGCCAGCGCGCGCAACCCCTTCGCTAACATAGCTAGCCTACAGGTGAACATTCATATTATTCTCCACTTCATTTAATACTGACTGCGCCAGTTATAGGGAGGGTCGTCTTGACGTCGCTGCTTCCCCGAAGTACCCTCTGTTTCAAAAATATTTATTATTAAAAAAAAATGGGTAATTGACTCTGGCCTGTGTTGCCTTCTATATCATGGTATCAAGACAGAAGCGTTAATCTTCAGATATTCTGATCTGAAGGACACTTGACCCTTAGAGTGATTTCTTGGCATTGACGGTAACATGCAGGCTTGCCTACTGTCCTGGATTTGGTAGAAAAGTCCTGTGGCTCACCAAAGTCCTATCAGGACGCCAAAAGTCATGGATCCTGGTTTACTTAAGGCGGGTTTACACGCTACAATAAATCCTAACGATTTGGTTGCTCAAACGTATCGCTCCAACAAATCGAAAGAGTTGAGTACTGTTTACACGCTACAATCAATCGAAACGATAAGTAAGGAAACGTCGAGAGCTATGGTCCCAACTTCTGCCATGGAGGAAGAAGTGTTGTGTATAGTGATCGGTTGCTTAGTAGCGAGAAATGTGAAAAAACCACGGAAAACTTCGATATAGTTCGATAAGCTCACTTAAAAACTCTCGAGGAGTTTGCTTGACCGAATTATCTGCCATGACTAATTAATATGAATAATGTTTAGTAATTTTTAATGAATAATTAAAAAATATGCATTTTCATCAAAATATTCATCCGAAACAACAAAAAAGGATAACGAACAAGACGAACGAACGATATGCAATGGCAAACTGAAAACTGGGTGAAATCGTAGCGAGAAATGCCTGTCACTGTTTACACGTTCAAACATATCGTTACGATTCGCAGGAATTGATGCCTGCCGGCATCAACCGTCCAACCCCAATACATCGCTACGATGTCCTGTTTACACATTTCGAGAAATCGTAACAATTCAATCGTTACGATTTATCATAGCGTGTAAACTCGCCTTTATCTACTCACCGACTTGTCTAATAAGTAAGTACATGACGTGAACCGACAATAGGAAAAGGTGTTTTGTCGAACTCATAAAATTGGAGTTGTTGATTTCCCTCAACTTCAATGAGACATGTCAGAAAAAGACTTTGGGAGGGGGCCTCCGTTATGCCCCCTTTGTTTACATACCTCTTCTGTGGCCATGAGGACAAATAAGGACACTTTTGGCGGCGCTGAAACTCAAAATTAGATTTTTTTTAAATTAAATATCAGCCAGGGGGGTAAGTGGCAACCTACTCTGTAATTCGAACCTACCTTATTCGTATGGAAGTCCCGAATATTTAGAAAATTCAGAACTCGAAATTATATATTTTGAAATACTGATTGAAAGTACAATCATAAATATAATGGATAAGTTTGGGGGTAAAGAAGTGGTCCAGGAGGCATCCGTTAATAGCTGAACCAATTAGAGCCAGTTTCACCAAAAAACCTTTACCATGGTTAAAATTGATCATTGATTTACGAATCAGAGGTTTTAGACGTTGACTTAGGAAAATGGGTTTCACGTGTGTAATCAACGATTAAAAAGATTTCATAAAACGTTGTTTTAATAAATTGTCGATTTCACTTTTAAACGTTGATTTCACGGTATCTTGGAGGCATTTGCCCGCCGAGATGGAGACTCCGTTCGAGATTACAACTGATAACGTAGTTTTCAGGACTCAGTAGTGGTCAGCTAGTCATCTACATCTAGTTGATCTAGTCAGCTTTTTAGTGCCACCCCTCAGCAGTTGCTGACGGGGGTGTGTTTATACTCTATCCATTTTTGTTTTCGCGTTTGATGTTGAAATACCGGAAACCAGAATAGAACCGGTGTCAATAAAACGTGAACCAAAGTTTGACGGGAGTGAAAAACGAATTTCGGTTGACATTGTTCCCAAGTATTAGAACACTAAGGTCAAGCTGCATGAACGACTAGAACTAACTTTTTCGTTGATAGGTAAAACTGTTTCTCTCTTCCTTCAGTTCCAACAAACGATAAAGCTATAATATTATATTATTAAGCCTTTTAACTTGATAATAGTAAATATTATATGTCACTTGTGTAGGAACTCAATCCTATGTCCCATTTGTTTGAGGACTGACAAAACTGTTGATATTGAAAGACGGTATAAGTACCGTAGGTAGGTCCAATTGGTCCAATACCTACCTACCTCGTCACAAAATCTATTTCATCGGACTCCAAATCAATTTCTGTTCTCTCTCTTATCCATAGAATCTCTCATATCTGTCTTCATATTTGTCAATTCTGTCCTCTGTCTTCATATTCGTCAACTTTGTCCTTGAAAACCAACCGAATATTTCCCCTAGGTAAGGTAGGGACTTATTTTTCTGGATGTACATGAATAATATCTAGAATAACTAGTACCTATCAAGAATAATAATATGTACATTGTTCTCATGAAAACTGAAGAACTGGCAAGATTTCGAGTGGTAATTCGTTGATTTAGGGCTCTAACCAGCAGTTAGATCTTTGGTTTAATAATTAAACGTTGGTTAAGAACTTTGGTGAAACCGGCCCTTACTGTTTTACCATGATTTCACCACGAGTGCACCTCCCACTGACCTTCCTTCCTATGTCTTTAAGAAAAATATGATCGAATTAAAACTATGTGTATTACCAACATTTCAGGGTGGCAAGAAAATCGTGAACCACTCTTCGTCAGACGTTGCAACTTCGGAAAGTGATGCGTCGTTTGAAAGTGGGACTGTAGTCGCAGAACCAGTCGTGAAGCCTTCAAAAGTAATCTATTTTGCTAGTTTTTCGTAATTTATCCGAAATTGTATCAATAATAGAAAACAAGGCAATGGGACATCAGGTTATGGTGACCCGTTTATTGTTTTACCAGCTCAACATCCGACAAGATCATGGTTTCATGTTGACTTGGTTTTCATGGAGATAAGAGATAATGTCGGCTGATTATAGAGAGTTCCTAAGAGATCCCACGAGCGATACGAAGATTCGCAACTAATTTTCGTATCTTATTGGCTCGGACTCTCGAAGTGGAATCTAACCTTGTCAAAGTTCGTATCCCAATATTTTTTTGTGTCGGGAAATTAGTGTCGTATCGTAAAGTGACAGTTTTCATCATGCA
>JAEMON010000014.1:8843461-8856784 GCA_030264115.1 Lygus lineolaris | reverse complement strand
GATAGACCCCCAGCCCTAAAACATTAAACATGTTAAAACACTGACACAATTTAAGTGGCTCTTGAAATTTTAATTTTGCATTGCAGGCTCAAAAATGTGTCTTTACCTCTAAAAACTAGTTTAAACTGCTGGGTTTCACCTAAGGAACGAACTAAATTGGCAAAATTCTGAGTACATGCAATTTTCTGAATCAATGGGGGCTGAAAATTGCCCTTTTCCTGAGAATCACCCGAATCAGTTGTCTGTGTGTGTGTGTGTGTGTTTTGTGCAATTGTCATGAAATCAACAGCCAACTTCCGTTCCGTAGTTATGGAACTTGGCCCAGGAAATTTAGCATCCGAATGTTCTCTCTCTCCGTTAAAGGAGGTTCACACTGAGACGCAACGCCATTGCGACGTTATTAGAGAGTTCCTAGTAGTTTTAGATACGATACGATACAACTGATGCGAGATGCAATACCACGGTTGTCCATGTCGAGCCAACGCGAATGCTAACCCCATCTGACCAGATACCACAGATAGCAACAATTTACTGTAGCATCTTAAAGGGTCTTTAAACATGAATTGTATCTTATAGTGACAGGAAGAGGAATTCTTCACACGTTGTACGCCTTTTTCCAAACCAGAAAGAACTTATTTAATTTCAATTCCTTTTCCAATAACCTCAGACATGGCAGACCTGCAAAACATGATCGATCTTTATGTGAGTGGGTTGATATCGCAAGAAGAAGTGATGGAAGTCTTCCAAGTGATGTGGGGAAACACTCTATTGAGGAGAACTCCCCGGCTCAGAAATTAGTTCAGATCATTCTCCCTGGAAGAGATACCAGTCGACCGAGTCATTCAACTTTATCGGTTTAAAAACTGAAACTCGTTTAATTGACTTCGTCTTAACAGGCATAAGGTTATCTCTTTCGATTGGTTGTAGATGGTCGGGATTCAGCCAAAAAAGGGTTGGTAAGAAATTACATCAATCCACTATATTTCTACGGGTCGCAAACGTAGAAATATAGTGGATTGATGTAATTTCTCATCAACCATTTTTTTGGCTGAACCCCGACTATCTACAACCAATAGCAACTATGCAGCCGACTAACGCTACCTCGTATGTTATCTCTTTCGGGTACAAAACTGTTACCGGGATAGTTGGTTACATTAGATACGATACTACAATAGGATTGATCGGATCCCGTAAACCGGATTGTATGATATAGCCTAGTACGACAGTGGTGTCGACAATACGATAATACCGAGTTCTGGACATGCGCAGTAGTGTCCTTGGATACGATACGACGCTGTTTCCAAGCAATCGGATCTACTAGGAACTCTCTATTGAACCTGATTGCCCAATGGGCTGTTCGCCATTTTCTGTCCCATCTGGTGTTACTAGGGACGACTTTTGAACTAGATTTTCCTCGATTTAAAAATCTTTATATTTTGCGGTGTAATCCCTTGTGTTGAGTAAATCTCTTGGTACAGCCAGTCTTCGGGCAGGTTTGAGGACTCCCACTCTCTTGGGACTAGTTCAACCCCCAGGCTTAGTTCTGATTCCATTCTCTAACCATAATTTATTCAAGAAGCAACAAGTAATACTAGCACTTTCCTTGGTAAAGACCAACTGTCAACAGATTGGTCCTCTAAAGACACTGGAATTCGGGTTAACTAGCTTATTAATATTGTGGTATGTTACGTCTGCCTTGTCTTGCCTTTTATCATTCTGTGCTCTTAAATTTCAGATGAGAAAGTCTCGGCGTTCGATCACAATATAGACCGCCAACCCCTCGAATTCCTCCACGGTTCTGAAATTTACATTACACCGATAAATGTTTACGATAGGCGCGGCAAAGATTTGGTTTTTAGAGGAGACACAGTCGTACCTCATCCCAAGTAAGTGGCTATAATATTAGGTACAATATGCTGTGCCCTGATGGCTAAAGGTGCTCAATCACGATCGTGCTGCGCAAAGTGGGGGGCACAGAAAACTTCCCCTCTTCAGAAACGCGACACGAAATTATTGTGCCCACTCACTTATTTCTTGTTATGATTCTGATTTCTTCTCATTTCTATCGAGGTTGTCCATTTCTCTTTTTTTTTCTGCTTGGTTTCTTTATATTTTTTGAAAAATTTGGACTACTTACAACAAATAATTACCAAAAGGTGATATACCCAAGTGATGATGGAAGCGAGAAATTGATAAAAAGAGTTGTGGTGAGGTGCTCTACCATGCGTGCGTCCTGGTGGGTGATAACATGGAGGTAGGAATGGATCTTTCTACTTCCATGGGTCGTCCGACAGAACCATCTTTAGAGATCCTGGAACCTTGAGTGATGTGGTGGAGTCGTTAGACCCCGTGACAAGTTCTGGAAATGTCCGAAAAGGCACTTCTAATTATAATAAACTTGGTCACGTGGAATATTCGGGAATGTGTCCACCACAGGACTCGCCTTCCCAGGATTCTCTGATTTTGGAGGGTACCAGTGAGGAAGTATGCGGCTCACCAAAGAGGACAGGAATCCTCTGCCTTTACTCCTGAGACTATGGTCAGCATAGCCTGGTATCCCCTAGCCCACGTCTGTCTGATCATGGCAGCTGCAGTACTGGGTCTAGGGGTCAGGAGCAAGTGTGTACCCCATGCTGCCTCACCGATATCACGTCGGGGGTCACCAGTTTAGAGATCATGGAACCTTGAGTGATGTGGTGGAGTCGTTAGACCCCGTGACAAGTTCTGGAAATGCCCGAAAAGCCACTTCTAATTATACTAAACTTGGTCACGTGGAATAATCGGGAATGTGTCCACCACACCATCCACAGTCGGACCTTGCATGTTGGTAATGTAGGGGAAGCGAGACCGCAAGACGCTCGGATGGGAAATCCTTCGGGCGAGCATCGCACGAGGCATGGAGCATGAAGGGGTCCACTCGTGCACGAAGAGGGGGCAGTTTTTCGCGCTTCCTACTTCTCGCGGCGCAATCGTGAATGAACACCTTAAGGCTGAGAACTCGAGAAGCATTTTGATTCTGGGACATGGTTATAGTTGAAAACTATAGAGCAGAGCACCAGTACACACTCGTCACATGCCTCACCCAAATTCAGGGTAGCCACCTTGAGAAAGTAGTTTGTAGAATATTAACAAAACAAAATCGCGTTTCTGATGCAAAGGAGGATTTTCATCATCTGAAAATGGATATTTTTTTATTATTCTTGTGAATAACAGAGACCCAAAATAGTGGGATAACATTGGAAAACACTGGTGTTAGCATCACCAATTGTAATGTTAACTGATCCCAAGTGGCTAAAATTTCAATAACAATGGATTTTTATATTATTTTTCCCTTGATTTTTTATTATTTTCATCAAAAGAAACAGCCAAAACTCTGAATAACCTCGATTTCGATGGGGTTGTCAGCACACGAGTTGAGAACCCTAATATTCTTCTTGAGAAATCACAAGGCGAGTGGCTCAGTTCAGCCAATCCTGGTTGTCAAGCTCGAGTGGCAAGTGCAAGTCCATATGGGACTAGCATGCTTCTTTAGTTCCAAAAGTTGAAAATTGAAACAGTGTTGCGAACGAAAGCTCATCCTTCAGCAGAAATGAGAGACAGACACCAGGTCTTCGGTGGCCGAGGTCGTTAGTTGGTGAGTCATAGTGGAATCCATCAGATTTCGCTGTGACAATAAGGTTCGAACCCCCTCGAAGTACCTTAATTTTTTATCAATTTCCCGTCCACAATAACGGCACCACAGTGTGGTTGCTGTAACGCTTGCCTGCTGCCATTTTAATGTTAGCTCTGTTAAGTTGTCTCTGTTAGGCCAGTTTCACTCGAGGCGGTTTAGTTGATTAGACTAGTTTAACGGGGGAAAATGAATTGTGGAAAATGAATGACATTTCCCGAGCCCGTTCACACGCTGTCAACTCGTCTGCCTGTGCACGTGGAGGCCCGGCACAGTGCCTGCACCGTTCTGCATCCCCACTAGTTGCATCAACTCAAAGGACACTACCAGCAATGAGCTCTTCACACGGACGCCTAGTTTAGTCAACTTCTAGCCACCATGGAGGGCATAGCTCTACGCAGTATGAATGTGGAAAATGTTATTGAAGCCTCCAGAATTTGTCCCGCGAAGTGACAAAATTGAAAATAGAGAACAATCATGCAGCATGAGTTGATGAGCGAATTTTCAAAGAATAATTTTAACCGATCTGGTGGGTGATTCTTATAGGAAATTTCACGCTGATTCCGAATTTACCATTATGTTCCTATGTTTAAGATGGTAATTTACACCAAAAACCTCAAAAAACACGTTTTTTTAAAGCGATTTTTGACTCCGAATTTCCAAAATTTATATAGTAAGAACATTTCATTCAAATAAATTGAATTATTCAAGTAGCTACCTAATTAATATAGCATTTCCAAGCCAAATGAAACCTTTTCCAAGTCAAATGAAACCTTTTCCAAATCAAATGAAACCTTTTCCAAACCAAATGAAACTTTTTCCAAACATAGTTTATTTCTGTAAAGTAAAAAATCGTACCTAGATGAATAATATATATTACAACATTTCAGAAATTCAGTCTTAGAGTCTTAGTTTGATCAGTCAATGTAAGTCACTACCGGTGGCGGCTCGAGGCAACTGCATCATCATGTCCATCACATAATTGGATGAGTCAGTTGCTCTTACAGTTCAGTCATTTTCTACTAAAGTGAGATCCACTTCGGTAATCCTATGCCTGAAATTCATCGAATTTTCATTTTGTCAACGTCTTTCTATGAGAGGTACAATTATTGCATCTACTTGCAACTGCAGGGTCCTGTAGGTTAGAGTCCTGACCTACCTGTCTAGGTACCTTACTTCACTCATTTTCTCAATAGGTTCATTTGGTTTGGAAAAAGTTTCATTTGGTTTGGAAAAAGTTTCATTTGATTTGGAAAAAGTTTCATTTGGTTTGGAAAAAGTTTCATTTGAATTGGAAAAAGTTTCATTTGATTTGGAAAAAGTTTCATTTGGTTTGGAAAAGTTTCATTTGACTTGGAGAAGGTTTCATTTGACTTGGAAAAGGTTTCATTTGGCTTGGAAATGCTATAAATGAAGAATTTTACGTACCTATTACCAAAAAATGTCAACAAGCAGGAGTATCAACCTGTATTACAAAGAATCAGCTTGATAAATTTGTCACAAAATTTCGATGAGATTCTGGAAGCATCTATCTACTTTATGATGTTTCCCTGCCAAAGCTTAAGAAACAAGGTCATAAGTTGCCTCGTTTGAAAGGAGCGTCAAAAGAGTCTTCACACGGCGGTCAACTTATTGGCCACTTGGCAGCCAAAAAGTGTAATCAACTAAACCGCCTTACTCTGTAGGACCAATACACAATGGGTACCTACATGGGGGACAGACATGGTTACGAATTTGCAGATTTTGACCTCAAAATTGGATTATGAAATTTACATCAAGTAGATACACTGTTGAATGTTTTCAATACAAAAGACAAAGATTTCAATGAGTAACGTGCAGGTATACCATTTCAGGTGTGATAATTATTATGAGGTCGACATAGCTGCCCTCATCTCCAACACCCCCATACCTTACACCAAATTGGTTTGGGTTCACACGGCTGAAAATATCTTGTTCGATGAAAACATAGTGCGGGTTGTGTCGGCTCAGGCTGTTCTGGGGAAGTGTTCGGTGCCAATTGTCGCTCAATACACCAATAGTCTCACTAAGGCTGTACGATTTGGTGTCCAATTTGAGAGAGTATTCTTTCAGGTTAGTATATTAACTATAATGTTGTATGGTTATTTACAAAAATACATGCTTTTGCTCGCTGGAGGCTGGTTTGTTTTTGTTTTTTGTTGTTGGTTTTGTAGTTTTAACAAACCAATGGGACCATACCACACGTGGGAATTCCTATGAGTGGCTCTTGCAGCGCGAAATTCCAACTCGCTATCATCTGGTCGATATTTCGTCTGTTTCATCAGACAGTTCTTGCAGGTAAATGAGAAGCGAGCCAGGATTCAGAATAGGATGTTACTAGGGAGAGCACGAGCGGATGCTAACCCCTGAGTCCTATAGTACGAGTTCGGGAGTCGGGACACGAGTCAACCTACGAGACATAAGTAACATTAAAGTGCGAATTGGATGAAATTCGTAGATTTCAAGTAGTGATTTTGAAGTTCTTGTTGTTTAGAATTTTCTCTTATGGGTTTCTCTCGATACTCGAAAATGGATATCAGGAACTGTATGAGGTCTGTTTGTTGAATGGCAGGGAAGCGGACCTTATTATGGAAGGCTAACCTACCTCCAGCTTCGGTAGAATCGGCGGAGACCACGGCTGGCTTGTAATGCCCGATGTTGTGAGCATTCCAGAGAGCTGTTATAAATTAGGTACCAGGTGTCACAGCTTTGTTGTCTTAACCTAAAATAGACTGTCATGTTTGGAACCAATTTTTGGCTATTCAGGAGCAACACTATTGAGTTGGGTTGGGTTGTTGAGCAAACGGGTAGAAGTAGGTAGGTATTTAGTTATGGAAGATCCTTTTTGCTTTCCTATACCTAATACCTGTACCTACTAATTCTAATGTTGTGCACTGTTGTTGTATACCTACCTACTATCGTAAATAAAGCAATTTTTCAATTCAATTCAATCCATGGTGCCAGTTCGGCTACCTTCAAAGAAGGTTAGGTACCTTCGTTTTCGGGAATCCATTCGGAGCCCCATTCGTTGACGAATAGACCAGTTCTATTCGTGCTGCGAGATGACTCTAAAACGACGAGATACAAGCACATGCGCACTAACGGATTTCTATTCGTTGGGCTCCCTCGTAACACGACTGGCTTCTCGTTTACCTGCTACTGTCTATTAAACCTCTCGTGTAACAACAGGCGAATAGCAATTGGTATTCTGGGCAGGCTGGGCATCAAGTGAAAACTTCCTTCCCCTTCTTCCATGTGTCCATGATCGACATCTCTCAGAATATAATCAGGGCTGAATTTAGTACAATTAAATCATGACATAAGCAATGAAGTATGCACCAACTCGTTTTATATTATTTTGCAGCACTGGGAAGGTTGTCTACCAAACGTATGCCCTGATTGGACTGAATGGAATAATTTCCCACCATCCCTGAATAGACAAAGGTGCCTGAATAAATATTTTGGTACAAGGTGAGAGTCAAGCAGTCTTTCTTAAAATCAACAGTAGATTCTGATGAGCAGCATGGATTGTGCCCGAATTTTCCAATCAGAATTTATTAACTGAGTACCTACTCATGATGGCGAGTGGATGCCACAGATCCCATGGTAATGTGCAGGGATGGGATTTTCCTGTAATAACGTATTCTTTTCCTGAAGGAGTGTTCAAAAGATTCAGAGGTATTTATCCGTTTCTCACAAAGCTGGTTTCAAAAATTCATATTTTATTTTCCATATTAATGCATATGTTAGGGTTTGTTACATATTCTGGACTTTGGTGCACATAAATGCATTTTTCAGGATTTACGCCCCAAAACTTGGTAGGTAAATAAAGAAAAAATTTAAACAAAGAGAAGTTGAGAGATGTTTCTCAAAATTCAAAAAAATCCTGGAAGATGATCGTCGACGCCTTACTCCCGAGAATCTGGAGATGGTCGTTGTCACCAATTTGTTGGCAGAGTGGAAGAGTCTTCGATTGACATAGATTAAAACGATTTGTGAAGATTTTTTCTAAAGCGTCTAGTGAATTTACAGCAGTTTAGGAATTTGTCTGCCAATTTGTTTTTAGTGATTCTTTCGTGATTTTTGAGGTTCCTTTAAGTATTTAACTACCGTCGTTTTTGTATTCGTGGAGAAATCGTTTGGATTTACGTCCACTAAGTCAATTTGGCATTGTTTGTTACCGAACTATTTTGCTGTTAAGTTTTGCTGTTAAATATATTTTTTTACATTGTGTTTCTCGAAATGTTTGGAAATTTTAAACGCATTTGCCCTTACCACTATATTTTATTAATGGCATATTTTGCGGTTTTAATTGCATATTTCGAGTTTTAGCGACATATTTTAGGTGCATAAATCAGCCTTTTTAGTGACATATAAATACCAATCCCAAATTTAAAAAATTCTCCTACGACGATAGATCAGATGAGAGTGATTTAGGGGTGTCAGTACAAAAAAGTTTAAAAAAGGTCGTAAAAAAAGTTTAATTTTGGTCGAAAACAGTAAAATCTTGAAAACTGTTGCTCTTATCCATCTAAAAGTGCTCACAGTCAATTTAGCTAACAAAAAACATGCAAATACACATGAAATTCGAATGATTTTGTTGGATAGGAGGTTTATGCACCAAGCAGGCCTTTTCTTACCACTGTGCGCAGTATATCCTGGCTGTTTCTTATTCCACATACAATCACTCTAATTCTATGTACCTACTCAAAGTAGTAGCATTCCGTGCTACGTATCTGGAATAACCAAATTTGGAATAAACGTTATAAATTTTGACACTGTTAGTTATAGTGTTAAACGTTATACATTTTGACACTATTATTGACACGCCTCAGAGTATTATTCAATTCCTGTGTCCGTGACGTTTTTCGACTTAAATCCTTTGCTCATGTACCTATCCCTGCATGCAGACCGTCTTCTTGGCATTGACATTATAACCTACCTCAATATTCTATCTCTATGCGTCATATTCCATGCTACCAAGGGTTGCTTGCCTGAATTTATTAATAACATGTTCCCCGCTGGCTCTGATCGTGCAAGCAATATTGCCATCACACGTTACCACAGCATGGCCATGAGCAAGTCAGTCTCCATTGCAGGAGCGAGGTTGTGGAATTCCATTCCTGTGGGGATCCTTTGCACCCCTGCCCTTGGTGCTTTCAGGAGCGCGGTTGAGCGCCACTTCCTTGCCAAGCAATAGCATTTTCTCTCTCTCATTCCCTCTTCTTCTTTTCTATCTCCCCCTTTCCCCTACTTTCTATACTACTTTTTATATTTTTACCCTCCCCTAATTCTACTTTTATCTTCCCTCCCTCCTTTTCTTATATTCTCCCAGTCAGTATCCTCATACCCTATCTTGTTATTCATTATTATTATTTTTTTTTTCTCACCATGCCCATCTGGCAATTGTACATTGGCCCCTCAGTCCCTTCTCCTCCATGCCCTTCAGGCATGGTTTGCGCCCCTCAGGCTCCGTATTTATTTCCAACTTTATTTATATTGTGAAATTAGTGTGCGAGGTGGGACCCATGTCCTATACACTAATAAAACTATTATTATTATTATTATTATTATTAGGAAATGTTTGATCAAATTTGGAATGCAATTTTGGAAATTTGGAATAACCAATAATAATTCGATGAAATGACGGCATTTTGAACCTCAAAATCTGATTCAGCTCTTCAAAAAACCCCTGGTGCCAATTTTCAGCTTCAAATTACAGCTGGTTTGCCCAGAAAATGGGTTGAAAGGGTGCGTATGACGTCATTTAGGTTCCGCAAAAGGGGGGCCCGCCCAGGCAGGCGGGGGGTCATTGAGGTCAGTTAGGTTCGAAATACAAGACCCATTTACGAAATAAAAAATAACCAAGTAAGTCCACCGTTAGCTTCAATAACGTTTAATAAATACGTTTTCTATCTGTAGGTACTGCATCGGATGGAAAGCTCCATCTCCCCAAGGGCTTTGTGGACTGATGCCCGGCACCCCAGTATTCTGCGAGGTTGGCGAGATTCAGGGATTCCTCGGTTTCATCGTCAACAGCGCCTACACATGCCCGGCTACACAACATAATCAAGCCATCATGCAAGGGTAGGAAGTGTTGGGTTCGGGTCTGTTGATTATGTACAAATGGAGGGCTATAGGAATGGAAGATTGAATCGAATTTTTCAAGCATTTATAAATCTTTTCGGTCCGATTAATCGATTTTTTAGATCAGTCCCAATCGATCTTTTTATGGACGATTTCCGATTCGATTCATTGCTTGCCTTATAGTTTAATTTTTGGGACACCATATCCATATTCAAATTACAAATTTTATTAATTACAAATTTTGATTTTCAAAGTAATTCTTGTTGCCAAAATATCTTTAATTTTGTTTCAAAAGGCAATGTATTCATTTTATTTCAAGCTGTGATTGAGGAGCACATATTATTATTTGTGTCTGCCGATATGTAACTTTAACAATTTGTGTAGAAATATTACGAGCGAAAATTTATCTTTTATTTATTTGTAATTTATTTTTAGAGATTTATCGATTCCCAGCAATCGATTCTTTTCATTTCGATCTCCATCGCTAGAGGCCTATGTTGCCTGTCTTCTCAAGGTTGGGCAAGCGCCAAACCATACGACGTGTCAACGCTGTCACCAGGGTTAGCACTTGCTATGTGACAAAATTCAGTATTCTTTCTACCATGGGTGAAACCATTTTAAGGGGCATTCACGGTTGAGCTTGCCGAGTTAAACGTGCTAAGTTGTTAACTTCGTCCTCGGAAAAATCATGAGGCACCCTACGCTGGCCCGTGTTAACGTGTTATCACAAATCTACTGGTGAAAATGTGAAGAAGAAGATTGGGATTACATAAAATTTAGATAAAATGTAAATAACAACACCAACATCCTTGGTATTTTGCTACCTTCCCGCCTAATAATTATTTGACGTTTGATTATAATTATTTGATGTTTGTTTACATTTGTGAGTTTTTATTTGAAAAACCTAGGAAGACTGGACTACCAACTGGACGAATTGGTCTGTTTCCACCCTCGTCCAATTGGAACCTCCTCCTCCTCTTTCCTCCTGACTCCACTTCCATCCGTCAGGTCGCAACGAAATAAAAACTTTAAAACACTTCAAACTGCTTACCTACTAAAAAACTACTACAAAAACGTCAAAATCGGCGTATTTTAAGAGCCATAATTTTGATTCTTCGTAAGAAACCTGATAACATGGTTGCTGTCGACGTTTACCACACATTAGGGGTGTTCACGGTCGGGCTGTTGTCGACGTGTTGACAAGTTAAATGTGTTAAACTTGTTAAACGTGGAGAAAATCGGTCGCAAACATGTTATCAAAGTGCGTTATGTGCAACTGTGTTAAGTTAACTGAATCTGAGGTGTGGTAAACGTCGACAACAACCATGTTATCTGTGTTATCAGGTATCTTAGGAAGAATCAAAATGGCGGCATACACCCAGCTGTTTTCTTGAAATACGCCGAGTTTGACGTTTTTGTAGTAGTTCGAAGTGTTTTCAAGTTTTTATTTCATTGTGACCCATTTGACGGATGGAAGTGGAGTCAGGAGGAAGTTCATCAACCCTCGTTCCAATTGGACGTGGGTGGAAACAGACCAATTCGTGCAGTTGGTAGTCCAGTTGAAGGGTAGATTTGTGGTAAGTGAACTAGAATGTGTGAGAAAATTCTGTGTGCATATAATTGTAGATTACGGAGGAATGTGATTATGGACTGGATGGAATATCCAATGTTTCCAACAACCTCAGACCAAGTCTTCTCAATGAAGCGACACGGACTCAGGTTCATTCCTGCACAAAGCACTAGCAGTGCCAACCGTAAACCTGAAAACAAATTCCATGGTTACAGGTTCAATAATGCTATTTTCTGGATAAAAAAGATATTGGAGTTGGGTACATATCAAGAATACGAAAACTACATACCCGGTTGGGTGAGAAATTTCAGACGCCACGAAGTGCCTCGCGTACAGGTAAATTCAGACTGCCTCCAGTAATATAGATAATAACATACCTAGTAGGTGTAGGTTTGTTCCTTGTGCATTATTGTTTTCCAATAGGGTGTGCGCATGGGTTGGAAATTTGCATTTTCGACCTCAAATTCGGGTTTAGCGCTCTTTAAACCCCCCATTTGCCAATTTTTAACTGAACATTCCGACTGGTTAAGCCTGAAAATAGCTGGGAAGGGGGCCGGAGTGTCCAAGCTGGCTAGGGCGTGTGATCTTTACATCCCCATTGGGATGAAAGATCACAAGGTCCCCGGTTCACGTCCCGGACCGGCATCGATGCGATTCTTAAAAAGTTTGTATGTGCTTATCCGACCAGCTTTATCGCTCTTCACCTCTGATCTAATCACGTGAAGCCTATCATGGGGACTAGAGTCCAAAGTTGAGCTGTAAATATAAAATTAAAAATGTATAATCCCCACCAGGATATCCTCAAGTGAGGTGAATCCTGGGTAAAAAAAATAAAATAAAAAAATAGCTGGGAAGAGGCGCGTGACGTCAGAATTATTTGGGAGCTGAGGGTCTTCCCCAGGCGAGAGGCGGTCGGTGACGTCATCATTATTAATTTCAAGATCTTTTCCGCTCATTGGAGACCCCTCATGTGGCACCTTTTTGGAAAGCTCTCACTGAGATCAATAATTTGGAAGATAAAAAATAACCATGCGCACACCCCATTGATTTTCAATGACAAGCAGAAAAGAAACCGGAGTCAATGAAAAAACGCTGTCTATTATTTTCAGGGATATAGACAACGATTTTTTATTGACTCTGGTTCCTTTTTTTTAATGGGTTTCCACAACTTCCACACAAGTCATTTAGTTCGTAACATCGAGGCTTGTTGAATGGGTTTAATCCAACACTTTTTAATCATTCCCTGTGTAAGTACAACTCAATTCGACTTTACAAACATACAATTCGATTTGCAGGTGGTAAAACCAGAAGGGAGGCTTTCATTGGGACAGTTCAGTTTTGATAAATTCCAGGGATCAGTGGTTGAATCAATTGTGAGAGTGTATTTGAAAGATGTATTCAAGTGTAAAGGGACTTTAATAAATATTGAAAAGGCGATCGTTCCTTGTTCTTGCATCACAACGGTACAACACAGTGAGTACCCACCAATTGGAACTAGTTTAATTTTTTACCTGACTGCGAAGAAGCCATAAGGAGGGTAAACATCGAGATAAGATGAGGATAGAGGGAGTGCAGAAGGGATGACAGAGGCGCCTCACCACTGATGGGAAAATGGCGACGCCCAGGGCTTTTCCCAGGTTTTGCCCCCCTGCCCTCTGTGCTCAATTTTTCCTACTCTTATCTTGAAGTGTTAATCAGTGACAGTGACAGGGTAACTGTTATAACAAGGTAACTGTTACAGTAACTGCTACTGGTTGTTACGAAAAATAACAAACATTGTTGAAATATCTAATTATTTGTCATATTGAAAATGATTCAGAACATTTTATCTAAAGATCTTTTGAAACTAAGTTCATAAAGGAATATATTCGCACCTTTACTTTGAGAAGGCACTGGTTTTTTCACCCCACCATCTTGCCCGTTCCTCTCTCGTTATTCTTATAAAACGTCTGCCAAGTTGGGTGGGCAGTATAGCTTC
>JAEMON010000014.1:8803425-8817443 GCA_030264115.1 Lygus lineolaris | reverse complement strand
CAGTATACATAGGAGCTCACGCCAAATTGTGAACTAAAAAATTCGCCTATTTTTACGAGTGGACAATTTTAATCATTTTTTTGGTTCAGGGTGGTAGAGTTGACACAATTTGGGCTCCCGCACTGAAGGTGGTAACGTTAACAGCTGATTCTCGATTCGTGGTAGAAGGGAAAATTTGTTATGAAGTTGGTTGCAGCGCAATCCTCAAATCCTGGCGCCCTCCATATTGAATTTGTTTCATATCTTTTTCTTTGTACTTTCAACTTGTATTGCCGAGTTATCCATTTCGATTTTCATCAGTTTTTTCCCAAAACTAAACTTAGTTTTCAATTGAAAAGTGTAGTGTAAATTTTTGTAAATCGTTTGTTTACTTATTGAAATAAGCTGAATCAGACGAGGGAAAACTATCCCCAGTGTGCCACGTATAAAATAGGAAAAAGGGAAACTTTATAAAAGAGGGAAATTTTAAGATGATAACAGATAACTAGTTCCAAGCCCCTTCCAGAAGAATGCACTGCGCTCAGATACTATCAAAGCGGTCGACTATACATTCTACTAGGGTACCTTCCTACAGTGGGTAAATGTTTTGACATTTTAAGTCTTTACTTTGGCACATAGAATCGAAAAAAGTTACCAAAAAGCGTTACGTAAACTATCGGGGAAATATGGAAAAGAAAAGAAGAGACATAAGAGAGTTCCTAGTAGTTTTTGATACAATACGATACCACCGAGTTCTGGGCATGCGCAGTAGTGTCCTTGGATACGATACCACGCAGTTTCCAAGCAATCGGATCTACTAGGAACTCTCTATAAAATGTCTCGCTTGCTTGCAGACTCGTATGCAAGATGTTGAACAACCTATAAGCTGATTTCCCCGATCAGCTGATTCGAAAATTGAGCTCGCAGATCAGCTGAGTAGAAAATGGAGCTCCCAGATCAGCTTAGTCGAAATTATGGTTGATTTCCCTTTGTATCACTGCTAACTAAAGAAATCAGTGATTCTAGTGTCTTCAAAACCGGTGTTCATTGAGTTTTACAAAAATAAGTCCAAATTTGAGTTTAGTTGTTCCCGATTGCTTGGCGTCAACTCCAAGGGCTAGAAAATACAGTATGAAATTCTGAGATCGCCCTAAGATCGAAAACGTTCGGTAGGAAAATAGTTTTTTTACTATATATTTCGAGATATAGACCACTCGTGGCACTGGGCCAGCCGTTTGTATGTGGACTAATTTTGTCAACGCCACTTTGCTTAATCCCTGGACCGAAATTTACGACATTTTGACCAAAGCTTGCTTTTTCTCGATATTTGTCGAATTTTTCTCATTCCTGAACTTGAAATGGAAGAAGAGCACATTTTCAGCTTTTTCCCCATGGTCAACATCCAACAAATAAATACAATCATTCCACTCAGTAAACAGGCGTAAGGCATTAACAAGATTAGTGACGTCATTATTATTATTTGTTCCAAGCCCGTCACCAATAGCCAGAAACCTCTGTGCATTTATCAGCCCTCTCAAGATCACCTAAAGTCTACAGACTATCACAAAAACAGTATGCCTTGAACTTGCCCCTGAGTCTTGTCCATTTTCAATGCTAAAAACATCATTTGATTTTCAGTTGCTATCAAAGAAGAACCTCAAGACACAGAAGAAGATTACTCATACGTTGAACCTGGTGAGTTAGTATGCCTTACAATCCCTTTGCATGTTAAATAGCGATTGTACGTCACGGACAAATATCCTACGCCAAATCTTAGATTCCAACTCGGGCCTTGGTTTAATTATTGGTTCACCCAAGGTGACTTAATTTAACAGTCAATCTTGCCTCAAACCCCCACCAGGCGAGAACTTTACTGGAATTTGACTTCCAGCATGGTTTTAAAACTCGTAACGTGACCCCACAGTGCGAGAAAAATTGCTTCACTTTGTTTAGAACCCACTACTCTCTCGATTGATTAAATGCGGCTTTTTAGTGACGTCGATAGTGAAGAATTTACTCAGTTTTTATCTGAATCTTCAGATTGCATACTGTCAACCGCCACCAGTTCTTCTGAAGAATGTGATTCTCCAATGCCAAAAAGGTGAGTAATGCCACGATTGTGTTCTTTTCGTCTCTTCACGTAATATAATTCAGCTTCGTCTGTTAGATTGAAATGACGTCACAATGTTTATTGGGGCTTCCAATGAATAAATGATTCCATTATATTTTGTAAATAGGCATTTGAGCTATTCAAGAAATCCTGGAAGTCCTGGAGTGTGTATAGTTGATAGAATTTATCAGTTAAAAAAATATATATATTATATTCATACTTTTTAGTATTGCTGGACAGATACAGTTTCTTGTGAAAATTGATATAATCAACCAATAAGTATTTGTATCTTGATGTGCAGTAATGATTTTTTCTTTTCATTTTTCAGGCAAAAACAAAATGCAAGGTTTCGTTCTGAAAACGTAGCTCCTTATGCAGATAGCTCAGGACCCAGTGGGGAGAGTATTCTAGCGCGTTGTTTGAAAGGGTGAGAGCTTGAGTCGTAATAGTGCACATTTTTCAATGAGCGTTACCCGTGTTCTAATATTTGATTATCTGAAAGTTGGGAGTGAGATGAGATACCTATTCTGCTTTTGCACGAGACATGGGTGGTTGATTTTTGAGTGACTTTAGAAGTTTTGACGACGTCATAGTGGCAAGGTGTACTTGGTATACAACTACTACAACTAATTTGCAACAAAAAATGTCTCCTAGCAATTTTCTTCGAACCCCCTTAAAAACCTTTTTTTTTAAATTTTAAGATTTTTTTCGTGTTTTCGACCTTGCGGCACTAAAATGCCCATAACTTCAGCGTAATATGCACTATTTTGCCCCAAAATGAGCTTATTGATAGTCAAAATTATTTGGGAGTTTGACCATTCGATTCGGCGTCAAAAATAACATGGAAAACAATACCTACCACCTCAAACTATGAGTAGCTGTAAAACACCCTGCAATACCCGATTTCCCCGGAAAAAACGCGTTTTTCAGCGTTAAACGCTTTTTTCTCCATCAATTTACGGGTAAATTTAAATTTGATTATACCGTTGGAAAGCCAAGGGTTTCAGGATATTTTATCCGAAGAGCTGATCGCTTCCCCTCTACGGAAAATGAGTGAAAATCTCTTACGAATTTTCTCAAAAAACACTATAAACTACCAAGTTGGAAGTTTGGACTAGAAACAAACTGATTGGTCACGGATTTAAAAAGGTATGTGGTAGCCCATCTGATGGGAAATTTAATGCCCTTTCCAACGGTATCCTTTTTTTTAAAGTTACATGGACGATTAAGGAAGTTATGGTCATTTTAGTGCCGCAAGGTCGAAAACACGAAAAAAATCTTAAAATTAAAAAAAAAGGGTTTTTAAGGGGGTTCGAAGAAAATTGCTAGGAGACATTTTTTGTTGCAAATTAGTTGTATAATCGATCCCTGAAGTTTCGTCGTTACTAGACTGGACACCCTGTATATGATCCATGACTCCATGGCTCCCTTATCGAGTGTGCCGTTCGTTCGTTATTGTTTGTAAGGGGGTGAAACTGGGCTAAAACCGTTGGGTTAACGCCCGAAGGCCGCCCCGAGGGAGCAGCAGCGTCGGTCAGAATACGAAACATCCTAGCTGTGGCGTGGATGAAGGTGTTCACGATGTGACGTCACAACTGCGCGTTAGAGCTCTCAGAAACCAAGGAAAAATTCGATATTGGGACCGAACAATTTAATTGTCCCATCGGTTATCAATTCAAAAAACCATTTCAGACAAAATCTTTTCTGCCACCATGTCAAGGTATAGAGGGGGTTCTATCTTATGGTAGGTACATCATAATTTCCCCCTCCCTCTTGCTGCAAGAACGGTAGGTGATGGTACGTCATAGTCAACACAATCCAGCCATTGAGTATTAATTGGCCAGATTAGGTGACAGCTCTTGAATGGACTCACCATCCCAGGAGCAGCCATAGAATTGGACGTAAAAAGAACATACGTAAAAAGAACCGGGTCGCAAGCAACCTTTTGACAGCTCAGACGTACCGTCATACATATCAGACTCGGGTAGCGCTCATTTTGAATCATCTACTCTTAAAATTTCAACCAGCTCCCAAGTTGAACCATGATTCGAGTTCTTCCAATCAAATTGTTTCACAAAGGAGTCAAATTTTTAACGTTGACACACTCTTTGTATTTTCTACAAAACCCTTCATTTTATGTTTTTAGAGAAGAAGCTGGTGGAAAAAATAACCACGAATCTCACCTTGGACTGTCACTGCTTGCAGAGCCTTCTCTCCAAGACACGTGGACGAAAATCCCTGGGCCAGTCTCCTCAACATCCCTGAATCAGTCTGAAATTCGAAAAAGGAAATGCCAAGCTGGCGAATCTTATATCAACCGACGTGGGAAGTATGTTCCTCCGAAATGCGTTAAAACCTTCAAAGACTGTTTACAGCAGTGCAAATTCAAGTGTTCAACCAAGATCAGCAATGAAGAACGAACGTCTTTGTTTCATTCATATTATTCATTGAGCGCTGACGGAAAAAGATTGTTCATCCTGAATAATTCTTCGAGGCATTCCACCAATCGTCCTAAAAGGCTCGGGGATGGACAGTCGCCGTCGAGGAAATTTTCCTTCACTTATTATTTCGTCGTGAAGGGGGAAAAGATTCAAGTTTGTAAAAAGTTCTTTTTAGGAACATTGTCGATTTCCCAGAAACCCGTTTACACGGCTCATGAGAAAATCAACCCAGAGACGAATACTCTGGAGCCTGACATGAGGGGCAGATCTGAAGGAAGTCGTTGGAAGGGCAGGACGAACCCAAACGCAGTAGAGGATCTCAAAAATTCCATACCTATCTGAAGAGGTAAAATAAACCCTGTCGCTGACTTGCTTATACATCAATATTATACAGCATTTCAGTCTGTACACGGAACCCTCCAAGATGAAGATCACAGAATACTAAATTTACCTATCATTCGTTCATGGATCGTGCGATCTTTCAAGTGGGTGGCGGAAACTGGAACTACTCGCTTGTGCTCGCTTTTCAAATAGGAAAGAAAATTGCTTGCTTGATTGGGGGACTTGAACATGCTGTGGGCAGCTGCCACCGAGCCAGATAGCCGACTGCCGACTTAGCCTATTTGCCCAAATTTCGTTTCTTACCCAAGGAGCCTCATGATCTGAAGAATTAGTCATAATGACCAAGTTCCTCCATTACACTTACATTCTGTTCCTAAAAATCGATCCTCAAAAACCTAATCAGTTTTACAAGAATAGTGAAGCGCCATCTCGCGCGCGCAGACACTTCTGGTCTTCTGGATTTACGTTCTCAGTTTTCCAAATTTTGATCTCATTTTTTAATAAGTAGCTGCCTCTGTATGGATTCAAGATCTTATATCCTACTTTGTGTTGATTTGATGAAATGATTACGTTGATGTGACGAAATTGTGAGGGACAAATAATAAATTTGATTTGTATGATTTATTTGTTCAAGATTATTTACCTAACTTATTTATAGGTGAAAATTATAATCAATCTGCTACAAAATGTACGCTGGGAAGAACACTGGTACATCTCCGAAAATTCGCTTTCGTGTTTTTGTACCATTGGAAAGAGCTAGGGGTGTTAGTGAATCAACGATAGTTCAAACAGTGGCCGCTAGAGGGCAGATAAACTGCTGTGGGCATGAATGGTTTGACTAGTTCGGTTAGTGGGAACAGTTCACGGCAGTCTTGTTCGAGAGATCATTGCGGATTGCTGTTAAGGTAGGTGCCATACAGGTTCATCTAACAAATCAAATAGATCTTCTCGTGCGATACTGCCACGTTTCGAGTTGTACCACTGTTGCAACATCATTTTTTGATCTTATACAGAGCAGTTTGAGGTTAGGTACGTATGCATTATGTCTATTGAGAGATATTTTATTGATGATGGATTACGATGGAGTAGGAGACAGGGTTCGCCCATTATCTCAATGGAACCTTCTTTCAATTTAAATACAAAATTATTACTGGCGACATTGCATTCTGGAAATCATGGTAACCGCCTTGTTTGTGGCTCTTGCGGTGGAAGGGGAGGGGGTGTGGAAGAAGAGGAATTTTAAAGTAAATATGCTCAAAAGAAATTGCGGACCTAACCTAATTGTTCCTCTTCTTCCAGGATTCAGGATCATGACTGGAAGAGGGCGTACAATGGTTCTTTTGACTATAGGAAATCCCGAAATCGTCTACTCTACAGACGCTTCTGCTGACCCAAAACCTGCTTCCAGAAAACCACCACTGCCAAAAGCTGAGGAGCCCATCGCGTCTACCTCACGTACCAGTTATGACCATTCTGTGGATTTCATTCAAGGACCACAAAACAGATGGCACACTGAACCATCACGAGTCCCAGACTCCAACACCCTCAACTCTGAGCTTGAAATCGACAACACTGACAGTGAAGACCCCTTAGAGTTGATGAGAAACTTGGAAGACTTGGATGATGATCCTGACTTCGATTATACATCTGCCATGAAATCTTCTGACAGTGACGAAAGCAGCCGCCCAATAGAACCAATAAAGGCGAAACGATTCCTTGAACTTCAATCCACTTCCAATCACACCAACGTGACCCAGGCCTCTCAACAAGATGAAGCCACTCAGTCAAACAGCCAGAAACTGCCTGGGACAACTCAAAGCCATGCTACCCCACACTCTGTCAACAAGGAGCTTGCAGATAGACCTCCTCAAGATTCGCTCTTAGAAATAGACTCAAGAAGAAAGAGAAAAGCAGTTACTCAACGAGATAAAAATACTCGGAAAAAACCCCGAGATGTTGCCAGATGGCTTAAAACTCAAGCGAAAGAAAAGAGGAATACTGGTCAGCAGTATTGGTCTACGAGTACCAAGGCATTTGTCCCTGGGAGAGCACTGAAGAAAGCATGTGACCAAGAAGAACCACCCTGCAAATTCAAGTGCACAGTGAAGATATCGGAAGAAGAACGACTGGAGATTTTTTCCCGTTTTTGGCAAATCGGTGATTTGATGCTTCAGAGGGAATTCGTGCGCAGCAATATTACTGACGTAAACCGAAGCCTTGATTTACCAAACGCAGCTGCTCGGTCCACAAATCAAGCTTTCTATCTAGAAACAGAAAATGGGAGGCTGCGAACATGCAAGAAATTTTTTATGGCCACCCTGGGGATCAGCCACAGATGGATCTCTACTATCAAGAAGAAAACATCAAACGGCTTTCTTGAGGAAGATCTAAGAGGCCGCCACAATAATCGCAAGAAGGTAGATACCGAAATTCTTAACGAGATGAGAGCTCACATCCAATCCATCCCCAGAATACAGAGTCATTACCTCAAGGAACAGACGTCAAAGGAATACATTGGGGGAAATAAAACCATCAGAAGCATTTATCGTGACTACGTTGAATTCTGCAAAGAAAAATCTAAACCTTACGGATCAGAGGACAAGTTCAGACGAATCTTTAACACGGAATTCAACATTTCGAAGGAAAGAAGAGTATGCGTTGCACCTCTCGAATAATACAGTCCCAAGAGAGGAGAAACAGCGCGACAAGACAGAGACATGGGAAACGTTGTTGTGTGCACTTACGACCTACAGAAGAGCCTCGTAAGTCCAAACGGGGAAGCTTTGAGCTATGTTGAAGCCTTTGAGCTATGCTCTAACCTGCATAGATTGCTATACACGATGGTCAGAGTTCATCCCTCCAGAAGATTGTACTGCTGAAACAGTTACTAGTGCATTTTATTCGCATTGGGTGAGTGAATTTGGCACATCATAGAAAATCACATCTTCTACTCGAAACTAAAATGGTTCAAATTGTACAGCTGGATTTCTCATTTTACTCAAGATGTTCAATTTGTGATGTCAGCTGTTGTAAGCTATGAAAATGTACCTAATGTTTACCAAAAGGCCGTTCTAAAAATGGTTCAATTTATATTAGGTAGGTAGATTTCTAATTCTACTCAAAGTTCCTTAATGTTTGATGTTCACTACTTATACGCTTCATTAAAAAAAAAAAAAAAAGCGGGAAGAAACGACATCTCTTATCTGTTAAGGGTAAGGGAATCCAAAAGATTTACTTTTGATTCTGTGTAATCAGTTTTTATTATTATTCCCGATGTTTTTTCTATAATTCGAATAAAAAATATTCTATTTCCCTGGTGAACTCACTGCGCATTGGTTATTGATTTCCCTCCCTTTGTCATGTACAAATAAAATGTCTCTATAATTTATTACTAAAAACGGTGAAGGTTTGAGCGGGTAGTACAAACTTGAATCATCCAACAACTCTCAGAGTGATAATTGCGGATTCGAGCAATTTTCTTGGCGCAACAGTGGTATATCGGAGGAACTTTCACAAAATTCGCCCTAATTCTCAACAAAATCGAAAAAAAACTTGTGGCACACGGCTCAGGGATAGTGTTTAGATGCACGGGGAGTGGAACGGAAAAAATAGAGCTCTCAATGTGGGCTTACCAAAAAAACTTACGAAAAATGTTCAAATTCGATTTTCCAGAAGCGTATAATATACGCTAAGATATTATCTTGGAGATGTACCAGTGTTCTTCCCAGTGTGCGTATATTCAAAGTCAATCACAGCTGGTGAGGGGGTTTCAGGTGAATACCTACTAAAAATTAAATTTGACAGTAGATCAATCTAATTTTAAGATTCAAATCAAACCCTTGTTCAGGAATCCAAAATATTCTACACATTAGCCTGACATTAAGTATGCCACTAAAGTATTCAAGAACCCGAATGATTGCTCAAATTGCCCCCCGAACTACTTTTTAATGGTAATTGGTTTGTTCGCACAGACAGTCCCAAACTGTTCTGTCCAGGCCACGTCCCTTTTAACGTGTTTGCACTTTGTCAGATCCGGGATCAAAGCTGGGCTGTTTGGACGGACAGTTCAGGACCGTTCAGAACTACAGTCGAGCGTCGAAAATCCGAACCAATTGGTAGTTCGGATGGTAGCGTGCGAGTTGCGGTCGTGCAGTTTGCGGGCAGCTCACGGTGGAGAGGGGGAATAGGGGAATCAGTCGTGCTGGTTGTGGTCAGAGTTCCATCACACTTCTTCCAGGTTTAGGATTGGCTGCTGACTCAGCCGTGCTGAGTCGAATAAGCAGGCGTGTTTAAATATTTGTCAGCTCAGTTGGTGCATACTTTCGCTCAGTCAAACAAATTTAATTAAAAATACGGGATACGTCAACCAAGGCTTTGGACGTGTGCCAACACTTTCAGGTAGGAGTAGAGGTCCTTGGTAGTAGCGAACTCTCTGCCAGCCTCTTCAATTTTCTCTTCCACGTGGATGTACGTTTTTCTCGTTTTACTGCCCGATTCACCAATCTCGAATGATCGAAGTTTGAAACCAGCCTCGGAAGCCTCTTTCTTCCGTTTAGATAAAAAAACAAAAATGTTCGGTTGCTTAATCCCAATAGGTAATGAAATTTAGCTTCCTATTCCAACTCTCAACAGCGTTGTTGGTGCGATGTCTTTCGAAATGTCGATAACGCACACCCACGATGTACATTCTTCGGTTTTGCGGTAACCAGTGGCAGAACTTTGGAGGTAAAAAATCTGTCACTTCCCAAAAGTGAAAACAATGCTTACGCTACCTTGGTGGACTCGGAAGCAAAATTAATGTTTCTCCCCCATTTTTTGGGTGTGAACGATCCTGATCTGTCCTCTTTGGACCCCAAACAGCACGCATTGAACACACAGCCGGAGAGAGCCCGCAAACCGCACGATTCTGATGACCCTCTTCACCCTCCATTCCCTGACCACAACTCGCACGGAGCCGTTCGGATTACCGATTTGTTCGGAATACAGTTCTGGAATACATTTCAGGAAATAAAATCAATAGTTTTTATGTAGTGTTTTATGTTGGTTTCTTGAAGAAATATGTAGATTACATCCGTAATGTACATAGTACTACATCCATAGACACGCCCAAGGTCATTCACCTGTCACAGCGCGCTTACTTATCCTCCCCGACCACAGTTTGGCTCGCAAAATTATATATTCCGCTCTATTGAATACTATTCAAAAAAATCCTCGGGTGTTCGGATTTTTGACGTTCCTGTTCTGGATTTTTTTGAGAACTGTTGGGGCGGTGCAGCATGAGAGTATATGAGACTGAATGATAATCAAACCAAGTAAATAAATTCGCAATGGCACCCGAATAATTTGATTTTCTGCATTACTTATCAACACAAAAACGATTTAGGAAAAAAAATCAGCCAACTTCTGACCCATGGGTTCATTTCTTTCTTTTTTTTTGCCTGTTGCTGCTCTGTTTTCCACGCCCGGGATCTATTTTTGGTTGTGTTTGCTAGTTGTTAAGACTAGCTATTGGAATTCGGGCTGTTATATCGAATTCCAATTTTTCAGCTGACTTCGCTTATGTTGAAGAATCTACTGTTAAAACTGAACCAGCCGTCCAAGAGAAGAGAGACGCCAAACCTGGTCCTAGCAGCTCTTCCGGTAAGTCCAACTTGAATAGCTAAGAGTTTTTGCAGTGGTTTCGGGCAATGTGAGGGACGAGATCGTTGCAGAAGAGATAGCGCTAGCACACTCGGAATCTAACTGTATGAATAACGGGTTTCATTACCATCAGCCGTACTCTTTATATCGCAAGTCCTATCTTTGGGAACTCTTTTTTCTTTTTTTCTTTGGTATGATAGCCAAGAGAGAAAGCTGCAATCTGAATGGCATGAAGACTATTTTGGGCCTCTGAAGATCTCGATTAAAATGGTAGATTCGATTCTAAGAATTCTAACACCAATCTCAGTTATAGCGAAGCATTTTAATACTGCAACAATTAGCTTAAATCTTATCGGTTTATTGATAAATCCCGTCGGTGCCTTTGTTGTGGTAACTGTTTTGGCTGAATTCGAAGTTGTTTAATTGAAATTTGCTGAATTGTTGAATACAAATGATCGACTGTTGTCGACGGTACCGAGACAGGAATAGCAATTTTTCAGAATTGCGAAGAAGGAATAAGAGCTTCTCTCTCAACTCCTCTTATGTACCTACTCCATTGTAAATTGGAAAGTATTCACGCCAATAGCACTGAGCCATCAATATTGTCGATCAGTCACAAGTCTCGTCATTTGCTTTGTCCCTGATTTTCGACTTGATGAAAATTGATTTGACCCTTTTGCTATTTAAATTTCTCTAATGTCTCTTTCATTCGCCTAGATCGTTTAAAATATACTTAAAAAAAAAACCCCCGCAATGATACCCAGTCAATTCCAAATTGCTCTTGAAGGTCTTTGTTACTTACTAGCTCGAGAGGCAGGATGTTGTCAAACTGTTGTCCATAGCAACTTTGGACAACCACTAAGATGTTTTGAAAAAATCATACGCCATTTGTGTAGGATAGCTAGGAAAACTATGAACCAGGGATAGTGAATTATCTTATTGAGAAATATAGGTAGGCTCTTTGTACTAGTCGGAATATGTTGTCACTACAGCATCAATTTCTTCAACTTAGATAAATCTTCTTAGATAAAACTTCGATAAATTTATTACCTTATTCAGAGCTCGAAGGAAATACTACGGTGTACACTACTTGTTTTTCTGAACGTTTTTTACCCATTTGTTAAGTTTGATAGCCTGTTGTTTTTAAAGTTTATCGCACTGTCATTTTTTACGGGTATTACTGTTTTGGTGATGCCAACCTGGTTTTTAATTAATGAGGACGGAGGTGTAATGTGTACACCGTAGTATTTCATCGAGCCCTGAAGAAGGTAGAAAAAATTTATCAAAAGCTCGGCGAAGAAGGTGAATATTTCAGTGGTCCCCATTCCCGATCAAAGTTGGGTTGATCTTCATAACTGCACTACAGCATCAATATAAGAGTAGAATAGAGCAAGTGGAGAGGGCTCCGGAGGTCCTCTTGAAAGCTCTAGCTGCATGAAAATGGTGGCGCTTTGGGCTCCTGACAGGTATGAGAGTCGAATCATGAGAGGCAACCTGTTGGAAAAGATACTTAACACAAACTGCTGCATATCGATGATTTCATCAGTAAGGGTATTCATGGTCCAGGATATTCAACGTCGAATTGGGACTTTCGAAGTGAGCTAATGCGCATGCTCCGATTCGATTTACAACGATTCGAATTTACCACGGGCTGGAGGCGTCGAAAATCAGATTCGACGTGGAATATCAAGATGCAGCAGCGATCCTAGCAGTAGCTTTTCGACCATTCAACGGGGAAAAAGTGTAAGAGCCTCATGATACCCTCGAGTTTCGAAAATCGAATACCAGATTCGACATCGAATCAGACCATGAATACCCCTAGTGTTCTAGCCACAAATCCAGCCAACGCAATTCACAATTTGCGTACAATGAGTAAAACGTCAGATTTGAAAGAGGCACGTAGCTGTAGCATCCCTTTTGCTGATTGGCCCCTGTGGAGCTCGTGCAAGGCAACATTGGTACCTGCATAGAGAGAGTGAAGTCACCCCCCCCTCGCCCCTCCCTCGCAATTAGCATTCCCTTTATTATATTATTATCTCGATACTCTACAGCAACCTTGATGTAAGATTGGTCATGCCATGCAAAGTCTGGATTCTGCTCTTTACAGTACCGTCTGTTACGTTGTCCAAACCACTGGAAAAACTCCCTAATATCTTCTAGGTGAGGCTTTTAAAATAATAACCCGAAATTGTCACGTCTTCCATCAACAAATTCCTCACTAGATATGCCCTAGGGATGGGATATCGATATTTGGCTTTCAATATCCTGTATTTAAGCAGCGATACCACACATGCGATATATCAATGATCCGGACCAATAATATTGGAATGAAAAACCAACACAGGAGGAAGCAAAAATTCAAAAAATGGCTTTATTAAAAATTGAAAAAGGTTACATACCTACTTACATAGAGAAAATAGTTACAACTAAGGAAGAGGCCAGGCTATGGTCCAGGCACAAGAGCACCTGGAATTTGAGCCGGGGGGGGGGGGTGATGTGATGAGCCTCAGTTCGCTATCGGCTGTTTGTAGTGTAGTGGTTAGCACTTCCGATTGGAAAACCTCTGGCATCTGCAGAATTCCTTCGTGGGTTGGAGATCAATCCCCAACGCGAGCAGCATAATTTTTAAAATCACGACAGTAACACTTATGTGCGTCAGGACTTTTGAACAGCTAGATTGGCGTTTTGAAACATTGTGCGTCGTAAGGCCATTTTGTAGTTTACATGTCGATATTGACTTTGAGGAGGTATTTCTAAGAACTAGGAGTAAATGATGTGGTGTTTGAGTGTACGTGTTATAAATTCTGTCCATTTCCAATCATCGGATGCCCCACAGACACTACCTATTTGAGTGGCTTTCACTGAGGTCTTTCGCTCAAAATCCTGAGGTTTAGACTGGCCAATATGGTTTCCAAAGCCTAAAAGTGATATGTACTTACAACCTTAACCTTTAGGGCAATTCCGTGCCTACTGAACTATCATAATTTACGCTTCGAGTCGTACGTGAGATCCCTACAGCATGGAAAAGTAGTAACTTGCCTCAGTGTGTCCCGGTGTTCATTTTCTTAAAAAATGTATTGTTTTTTTCAATCTTGACACGGCTTGGCTCGTGTCTCGGAATTAGTGCAACTGATCACCGAACAGCTCATCCACGAGAGAATGTATTTCAACTTGGACACAGGTAAAGTTGTACAATTAATTCCATTTTCTAGCTATCATAGGTTTGTTCCAAGCGTGGTGAGTTCAAGTTGGATTTCTTAACTAATAATAAACATAAATAAATCGAGGCGCTCATCGAGGTCCAAAACTCTGTTGCCGAACTTTGTCCATGGCACGTTGCTTTGACGAACCATGAACCTTAATTAATGAAATTTGGTACAAGCATGGGTCTAGGCAATGGCCCTTGAGTTATAAGCTGTTAGTCAGAATTCAGCCAAAGAAAAAAGTTACATCCAGCAGCATGCGTGTTCCTATGTTTAGGATGGTATCTCACACCAAAAACCTAA
>JAEMON010000014.1:8766300-8789849 GCA_030264115.1 Lygus lineolaris | reverse complement strand
CTGCATGAATGGAACTTTTTATCATTTAATAATGATTAACAGGACGTTTCGATTTGTTTTCTGAACGTTACGAGCGTCACGTCACGATGGGGTTTGATAGCGTCACGTCATGAACGAGCAAATTTGAATTTTGATCTGACAAATAGACAGTTTGTAGAATTTCTTCATTTTTGTCCAAAGGGAGGCATGTTGAATGTACCTACTTGAAAAATTCGAAATAATTAAAAGTGATAGGTCTGGTAAATGTTTGAATGATGTCATTCCAAATCATATTTCACCATTAATAGGATTTTTCCTGCAATAGCTTGGTTTTGTCCCTTTTCATAATGTTACCCCCACCACTGTTTGAGCCCCCCTTTCACTATGTCTGATGGGCATTGGTTATTCTTCCCGGTCCCCTTTTCACTTCTCCCAGCCATTAGGCTTCAAGTTCCCTTCCAACCCTTTCACTTTGCTTGCACGTGATTGGGTATCCCTCTCAGCCCCTTCACTTTTGTCGACCAATAGGATTAAAGTTCCCTTTCTCCTGTGACTGTATAAGCTGTGCTCTTTCTGATTGTTTGTTACTTATGGTTCCCTTCCTAATGTGACTGTATAAGCTGTGCTCTTTCTGATTGTTTAATAGTTATAGCTGTGCTCTTACTGATTGTTTGTTACTGATGATGGCCTAACCGTTGAAATCGATTTAACTTTGTAACTCATTATTTTCGTGGAAATAGACTACGTTTTTCTATTTAACTCAGTTTTCTTTTTATTGAAATGGGTTTCCACAACTTCGTCGCGAGTTATTTAGTTCGTATCATGAACGAGCGTCTCGTCACAATATAATTTAATCGTTATTAAATGATCTGACTGTAGAACAGTAGGTCTACCGTCTGTTTGGATTGTTTAAAGCTTTTTCACATTTTCCCCCAGTTTTGTTCTTTTTTTTTGTTCCCAAATGTGAAGTGGAAGAAGGGCGCTGGATGTTCACTATTATGGTTGGTTATCTTTAACTCTTTGAGGTCCTGGAGAGGGGCGGGTGAGGGGGACAGTCCCTCCTCCTCCCACCGAGTCTGCGCAGTAATTCATGCGCACAGTACAGTTTGAGCCACCTTCTCTTTTCGCGTTTTTTCGCCTCCTCCACGCACAATAGGCTTAAGGTAAAAGGTCTATTGGCAATCAGGGGTTTTCGAGGGTGCTTAATCCGAATTTGAGGTCAAAATTGGAGAATTCTTACCCATGCGCAGAACCCATCAGTTATTAATCAAGATAATATTGTCACATAGAAATACAGTAGGCACTCTCACTCATTCCATGGGCATCTGTAATTTCTTTCCCATCACCTAAAATTGTACGAAACAAGTTTGATGCCTAAAATTGTTGTAAGTTCGTTCCATTGAAATGAAATGGCGTAAGTTCGTTCCCAATGTGTAAGTTTGCACCATCACAAAAATGTACTTTCGCTCCCCGCAAAGTAAGTTCGTTCCCGTTGGCTGAATATAGGTATTTCAATTTTCAATAAAACACATGCGTATAATATAGGTAGGTATATGAGATGTTATCACATTAAAAATATCATGGTTATCTGTATCACATTAAAATTATCACTGTTCATCATCTGTAACTATATGCCGAAATTTATGCGAAATTATTTTGACGAAGGCGTAGGAGTGAAATCCTGCCTTCGTCAAACTTCTTGATGGTGCTTTCCAACCAACTTTCCTTGTTCTTCGTTGCTGAACATCTGAGATCACGGAATTCGCTGTATGAATCAATTTTTTCATAGATTTCACATTGGATGGACAAAATGATTGAAAATAAAATATATTTGGATGAAGAGAGTTAAATTCGGCTTTGATGTGACAGTTTTATTAACTATTTATTTTTTTATTACCTACTGATAAAGGAATGCATCTTTCGCTCGACAGTCATTTTTCAACGGCATGTTTGTACGGGAACGAAAGTACATTTCCCTGGATTGCCAACGAGTACTCCCCGGGAACCAAAATACACTAGCGCTAGTGAAAGTTTGCTATCTTTCTCCTCACGGGGAACGAACATGGCGTTGACCCATTCCATTGGGTAAATCAAAAACCATTAAAAATTTGAAAATGATAATGATGATAATAATACAGTAGTACCTCGGTAATGCGGCAGATATGGGACCAGAGTACTGCCGGATTATCGAAAATGCCGGATTACTGGAAAATATTGAGGAAAAACGCAGTTATCATTGACAAATGTATGTACATACATGGTTAACTCACGTTATTGAAATTTTATGTCTTTGCTTTGGCACATAAACTAAAAAAAGTCACGAAAAATTGGTCACGCTCCGGCACTTTAGATTATTATTAACTCGAAAAGTGAAGGCTAGGTAGAAATCAATGAGGTACTACCGCAATGTTTTGAGGTACTACTCTCTCAGCTAAGTCGAAAATGGAGCTCCCAGATCAGCTGAGTAGAAAATGGAGCTCTCAGATCAGCTGAGTCGAAAATGGAGCTCCCAGATCAGCTGAGTCGAAAATGGAGCTCTCAGATCAGCTGAGTCGAAAATGGAGCTGAGATGCCGGATTACCGAGGGACCACTGTACTTAAATAACTCTACTTAGAGTAGAACAATATTCTATTCTGGAGGAACTCCAATCCAGTACAGAGCCAGGGCACTTTTAATTGCTAATTTTCTATGATCCATTATTCGCGTCTTCCCCTGGCCCTTGACGTAGATGGGGAGGGGGGGGGGGGGGGGGGGGGGGGGGGGGGGGCGTAATGGAAAATTGAAATAAATTTGATTGAGAAAAACCAGGGAGGAAAACCCCAAGGAGCACAACTAACTTGTAACACAATGAACAAGGGGTAACAAGAGCGAACCACTAGAGACTTCATTCACAGTGCAGTTACAGGGTTGCTACGGGTCTGGAAAACCTTGAAAACCTGGAAAAGTCAGGGAAAAAGAAAGTGGTGAGGGAAAACCTGGAAAAGTCAGGGAAAAATTGAAAATGTTAGGAATTTTACGAAAATACGGGCTGCAAGTATTTACCTATTAGTTCTTTGTGAGACTAATGCTTCGAATAGAAGGTCTATAAATTTTAATAAGTAAATGTTTTTCAACATTTTTCGTTATTTTATTTACACTACAGAATTGATCACCTGCATTTCTGTAATGTATAAGTTACAAGTCAGTTTCAGGCATTTATCAATAGAAATAAATTGCTACCTCACTACAGACGATATCTGACCCTGGAATCTAAAAAATTAACAACAATTCTAAAATGTCAATATAAACTAGAGAAAGTATGAGTTCGTTGGCCAGCATTTTTGGAGTACTCCAAGGGTTCAAATTGTGAAAATTAAGGGTCAAAAAACTTTTTTTAGGTTTTGGTGTGAAATGCCATCTTATACCATTAATACCTACCATCTTAATAAACATAGGGACATAATATGGTATATTCGGAATCAGAGCAAAATTTCCTATAAGAAACATCCACAAATCGGTTAAAATAATTCTTTGAAAATTCGCTCATAAACTCATACCGCATGAATTTAACTTTTTACGTTTCAAAGCGTTCTGAACAATTTTGTTTCCGTGTCTGTCTGTGGTCAATTCCTTGTCCCAAGCAAAACTACTTATACGAAGTTATGGTCCGATTTTGATGGAATTTTCAGGGATTGTGCGGGTTAGCCCGATGGCGGTCCCCTATTTATTTCATCACCGTCGGACCACTAGTAGCGTGTACGCATGCGCAAACGTGAATTTCCTGAAACTACAATTCCTCATTTCCTAATGTACAGATTTCGCTCAAATTCGGAGGTTATTTGGGGGCTCACGACAAGACAAGTGGGTACTTAATAATTTGTTCACAATTGGAACAGTAGTAGCTACTGCGCATGCGCAAACTTCAAATGTGTTTTCATAGCCATAACTCCAGAACTACTCCACCTATTTCGGTGAAAATTTCAAGGATTGTACCGGCTCACTATTTTTTAGGGAAGGGTCTTTTGAAAAGCATAGGAAAAGGTCAGGGAAAAATCACTTCAGCGGTCTGGAAAACCTAGAAAAGTCAGGGAATTTTGGGATTCTGTTTCCATAGCAACCCTGAGCTACTACACAAACATGAAATTTCCCCGTCGAGTTTTCTCCTTGGCAGACAACTCGATCATTAGTTCACTGACCCGCCACCTAGTGGGCGCCACTCGGCTGTGTACATGAATGTGTTTTTCCGGTGGTAATTTATCTTTCGACACCGTCTCTTTTCAGTTCTCTATTGCCTTGTGATTGTAGGTTTCTTATGCATGTAATATCGCTTTCAGTGTCTGGACAATTCATATGCCACCATTGCAGTGCTACTTACAAACAGAAGAAGAGACTTTCACCACATATTCGAAGCTGTCATGTATCAACATCACTCCATGTTTTTCCACCTTCTCACATTCGCGCTGTAACTGAAGATGGAGTTAAGAAATTCGCTTGTGTCTTTTGCGATTTCACATCGATAAGGGCGGATAGAGTTAAGAATCATTATTTTTGCAAACATTCTGCAATCCAATATTTCTTGTGCAAATTGTGCGATTTTAAATGTAACAGCCATTCTTCCCTGTATCTTCATAAATCCACCGTGCACTCCAAGAAGAAGCGGTGTCCGCATTGTAAATATTCTACGAGTACATTCAGAGCTAGTCGCCTAAAAGCTCACATTCGTTCCAAACATGCTCGCGAGAAACCTTACGTTTGTACAACATGCGGTGAGAAGTTTTCCAGCATTGATATTCTCAGGGCGCACGAAAAAAGGAAGCACGGCTCCACGTTTTTCTCGTGTAAAAAGTGTGATTTCATTTGTTATTCTCATTCGGAGTTTACTAAGCACAAGCGCAGTCACCCATCTACCAGAAAATTATTTGAATGCTATACCTGTACTTTCCAAACTCATTCGCGATCGTATTTGGTTGAACATGTGAAATTGCATATGGAAATGCGCTCTTATCCTTGCGAATATTGCATCAAAACCTTCGTTTCATTGAAATCTAAGAAGGGTCATATGCTAAGTGTGCATACAGAACGTATGCATGCAGGACCTCATAAATTTTTTTCAATGGCCGATTTATGACGTGCTTATTCAATAAAGAGCCCATTATGATTGTTCTGTGGAATGATAACCGTATTCTACTCTTACCTGTCTATCAAAATTCAACATTTTTGCTATTTAATTTTTTTAATTTGTAGCTTCAGTAAGGTAGTATCTAATTCTGCCTATCTTATAAAGGTGAGGTGGTCATAATCAATGTGTTTTGTCATTATCATATCACTTCTTATAATCATGACTGTATAGTAACTGGTAAGAATGTTATGAACACACTGATCAGCCATCTTGAAAAGTCCCCTTGGCCATGTGGAAGTTTGTTACCATAAGGTTTGTTCGCACAGACAGTCCGGAATCGTTCTACCCAGGCCACGCCCTTTTTAGCGTATATGCACAGCGTCAGAACTGAACCAGGATCAAAACTGGGATGTTTGGACCCAGTCTGGGACCGTTTGTAACAGGAGAGTCTGGGACCACTCGGGCTGACCGTCGATCTCCACGACATCTGTCGCCCTACGTGCGTGCGTTCTAGTTACTTTTAGTTCCTTCCGTCTTCCTATGTATGTCCGTCCTCTCTCTCGGATAAGCCCTCTCCAGCTGATAAGCCCTCGCTTCTCGTGTAGTATTTTTCAATGTTGCTGCACCAATTAAGGGAGAAAAATATGTTTGAATGCAAAAAACGTGGGGTTTTCAAGGAAATCGAGTGTTTTAGGGTGTTGACGACCCGACCATGTCATGAGAAGATAAGTATCGTTTTCCAGGTAATTTTTCACGCTGAATCGAATAGTGACACTCCCTATTCATTTTGACTGATAAAAAATGATTTTTCGATAGATATAGTGAATTTTTGGACATACCAGCACATCCAACTCATATTTCAGTAATGTTTGTGTGTTGATTGAATTTTTTCAAATAATTATTCTCCATTAATACACACAATATTCTCCATAATTCTCATACATCTCAATTCAATACTCTCAATTCTCTATACACACTATACAATTCTCTATACACACTTCTCTACACAATACATCTCAATTCAATACTCTCAATTCTCTATACATACAATTTTTTCCAAATAATTATTGCTCAGATTTACCTCAATTGCTCAACAAAATATGGTTTTGAAATTCACTATTTTTTTTTAATTGAAAAATCAATTTTTTATCAGTCAAAATGAATCAGGAGTGTCACTATTCGATTCAGCGTGAAAAATTACCTGGAAAACTATGCTTATCTCCTCATGACATGGTCAGGTCGTCAACACCCTAAAACACTCGATTTCCTTGAGAAACAAACGTTTTTTTGCGTTCAAACACAATTTTCTCCCTTAATTGGTGCTCCAACATTGAAAAATACTACACCGTTAGGAAGCTGAGCAACTTTTCGGCTGACAGGCAAGAAATCACATGCTAGATTTCTGGGACTTATGAGCAATTGAAAGAATGCGGTGATTTTCAAGATTTGAAAATTTTTCCTCTTCAAGTTCATTTTTCATTCATCTCGTCCCCTTGAAAAACTTCGGTTTTCCATCAAAGAAATAGGAAATTTAACGCTCTTTCCAATGGTATATTTATTTTCTATTTTACACTGTAAATTAAGGGAGTTGTGGCTGTTTTAGTGATGAAAAGTCGAAAGAAAAAACAAAATCTTAAAATTGAAATAACTCGAAAAATAAGGGGTTCAAAAAGAACTCTAGGACACTTTTTGTTGGAAATGACCTGTAGAATCATTACTTCCTCATTTGGTTTATTCGTCATTGAAAGTAATTCAAAAACGAGCGCGAGAAGACGGATAAAGAAAAAATTAACTCCGGGCGACTGGAAGGAACTAACTAGTACGCACGCAGGGCGACAGACGGCGCGGAGATCGAGGGTCAGCCCGGAGTGTACCCAGACTCTCCTGTTTGTAACTAGTTCTACCCGTTTCGAGAACTGTTGGGATGGTTTGATTCGTGCATGCACACTCAGCGTTCCTCCATGGTAGGTAGGTTACTCTGGTTCAGGTCATCCATTCTGGATGCCGAGTGCGTTTGCACAGACACAGTTCTGGATTGTTCTATCCCATCCCTTTTCAGAACGCAGTTCCATCCAGGACTAGTTCTGGACTGTCTGTGTAAACCAAGCTATAGGGAAACTGATACTACGTTACTTTGTTCCAACTAGCGGCAGTTTCCTTAGGTAAAATATTATAACCTTCTTAGTACTTAACCATCAATTTATTTATTATTATTATTTTATTTTTTATTTTTTTCATTAACTGTTGTAGGAAATATTCAACCTGGCAACCAATGTGTTCCAACTAAAAGTTCAGTTCAAATAATATTCAGTTTGAGAATACCTATTCTGTTTGTGTATTTTCAAGTTCAACGTTAGTTTGACGTTCGGCTTAATCCCACTCTGAACTGAACTTTTTAGTTGGAACAATCCTGAGGTTGCAGGTTTCCTTTCATTCAACTCAACCCTCCTTCTCGGATAGGGTGTGCGCATTGGTCGAAAATTCTCATTTGTGCCCTCAAATTCGAGTTCAGCGTTCTCAAAAACTCCCTCGAGCTACTTTTTAACTGAAAATTCCAGGAAATTGAGCCAGGAAAGAGCTTGAAAGAGGCGCGTGACGTCATCATTATTAATTTCAAGACCCTTGTATGCTAATAGGATACCCCTCATGTTGCACCTTTTTGAAAAGCTCTCGCTAAGATCTATAATTTGGAAAAGGAAGAAAAACTATGCACACCCCATTGAGAATAATCATGAACGGGCAATCCCGGCTATTCCATTTTATTTGTTAAACTGAAAGATTTTAGTGAGAGCTTTCCAAAAAGGTGCTATGAGTGGAGTATCTGATGATTTTAAGTGAGCGAAAAAACGAATGCTGTAAAAAAGATACAGATTACGTCACCCACCACGTGCTTGCCTGTGGCACCATCCACTCCTTCAGAACAGATGACCTGGTGGGTTGGAACAGGATTCCAGTTCACACTTCTTATCAGTAGGTGAAGCAGGTATGATCGATTGAGGCCAACAATCGATTGTTTCTATTGCTTGATAGATAGGAATGAAATAAAATTGTTTAATTGTGTAGGCCTAACGGCTACAAGGTAATAGATAGGAATATTGTTCCTATTAGATTTGGAAAACTGAAAGATTGATTCGTTACTACTATTTTTATCGTGTAATTTCTTGTTTAAAATAAACATTTGTTCAATAAATATTTATGAAAGACGGGTTATCAGTTCTTCTTTTTCTTCTCACATTCCTAAATCCTAAAATGGGAGACCTAGAATGGGGTAAGGCAAGGTCTAATTACAACAATCCGAATCAGGCGTAATGGGCTACCGTATATGGGCAGTGGGTACTAATTTGGAAGAGGAAGAGTCGTTTTTCCCTTGAAATTTTTTAAATGAACAGTAATGAAAATTAAGTCATACCGCAGAAATGACATCTGAAATTTTGAGGTTTACTGAACTTTCTTAATTGTAACTATTCCCGCCTTATTCTTTTGCCTCTTCACCCACACAACATCAACTAAGTTCCTTCTGTGATTGATCAGCTGTCTACAAACTGCGTTGATAGAGCAAGCTGGTGTGAAAACGTTCTCTGTTGCCATGATTGCTATTCGTATTGTGGTCAAACGCCAAATCCACGTTGTGCAAGGATAGTATCCATGCCTTACCCGGACGTTGGATATCTACCTTGTGGTTGGTGACGTCATCTAAGTTCCTTCTAAGTTTCCTCAACTTGCTGCCTCTTTTTCAAACTCCTCGGATTTTCGAGTTTTTCCCATTTCCAGATCGACGTAATATTTATTTCATCCTTTCACGTTGTTCTGACATTCTTAATAACAATACACAGGCAACCAAAGTTACATCTTCAGACCCATTCTTATGCCCTAATTAGATTAAGGAGAGTCTATTGAACTTATATTCAGTCACTACATAGTTTGTTATCGTTTTCAGTGTCTCGGAAGTTCAAATGCCACTACTGCAATAGTGCGTACATCAACAAGGCATTTCTGAATCGCCATGTCCAGACTCATTTGACTGCGCCATCATATGTCCGTTTTACTGGTGAATCCGGAATGAGGAACGTTGCTTGTTCTCTGTGTGACTACAAAGGAAATATCGTTAGAGAAGTCGTAGATCATTACAGAATAAGTCATGCCAGTGAAAGAAAATTTGCCTGTCATCTGTGCGCCTACAGATGTAAGAAAAAGTACAATTTGAAGTGTCACGTGGACTCTGTTCACTTGAAAAAAAGGGAATTTCCGTGTTCTTATTGCGATTATTCCGCATCTTGTAGATCACATCTGACGAATCATATCCAAACCCGCCATAGTGACGACAAACCTTACAAATGCACTCAGTGCGGCTTTGCATCTGCTCACCTGAGCTCCCTCAAGTACCACGCTAAGCACGTCCACGGTGAAAAGGTGCATCCTTGCGGTCTTTGTGGTTTCCTATCCCCTACCCGCCAGGATTGGTTGAATCACAAAGACACTCATAAGAAGTCCACGTTTGAATGTTATAAATGTGATTACAAAACTGATAGAAGGACGTTGCTTGTTGAACACGTGCGTACGCACATGGCCGTACATCTGTTCCAGTGCGACCAGTGCTTGCTGAAATTTCCGACTTTGTCTCGTAGGTTGCACCATGTACGGAATGACCACAAGTCCAGAAAACTCCGGTTCTTTACTATGGACCAACTTTAAGGAATAATAATAGTGGAACTTTTGTTATTTGAACTGCCATAGATCCAAATACATTTACATCGTGGAGTTTTTTGGGTTACTTATATCCGCCATCATATTGTGATTACTGCAGTATAACCTTGATGGTTGTGGGTGAGGCAGGGACGACGTGATTTTGTGCTGCTGATGAAGGGCTGGTGCGGTAGGGGGAACAGACCTGTTGGTTCATCCTGAAGAGAGTGCAGCTGGTAACCCTTTTCCTTCTTGACTATAAATTGCATAGCTTCGTTTAAGCAGCAACATGCTATAACTCAGTTTTTTACCAAAATGAGTTGGAGGTCCATCTTTATTCAAATTTTCCCGCCTGATCAACTGGTGAAGCTAGTTTCGTGAAGATACCGCTCGCTGCGCCATTACTGACAGTTTTGCCAACATGATACAATTCAACTTGGTTATCAGCATGTTGGTTATCAGCATTCCTTTCAAAGGAAGATGGACAAGGACTTACGGTTTCGGGAGTTATCGCAAATTGTCACCGGCAGTTTTTTGTCTCTCCTGAAAAGCTGGGGATGTTAAGTTATTGCATGTTGCTGCCTAAACGACGATAGGCTAATTAAGAAGGAGCCAGTCACCTCTGGAAGGGTGGATCAGCTCAGTAAATAAATAACCCTGAACACGAAACCCCTCAACTTTGAGAAAGGATTTGATTATCTTGTTGGTAGATGCTAAAACTTGTCATCCATCACCATAAAATACCTCCTTGTAGAACATTTTGTATCCCCTGCCTGTATTGTTAGGGTCCAGAATTTTGTTTTCAACTAAAATAATTCATGAATGGATCCCTAACTACACTGATAATAAAATGCATCGAAGTAAAGTACTCTTCAAATCTAAATAATGTATTTCACCTGTGTATTGAATGGAATTTTGGGATATAACTATGTGAAAACACAAGGTACCATTGGCTAGTACCGATCAGATCAAAAAACAATCAGTGTTCAACAGTTCCAAAAAAGGAACACATCATTCTAAAATTGTATTTTTCAGTTAGGTATTCGTAATTAATATTTGAATTGTTTAGAAACTTGGATTTATCCTTACTACCTATTTTAAGATTTTTATTAAATTTATCGTAGTTAAGGAAGAGTACTTCTGCACTGGAATTAGAGAGACTAGAAAACGGGTTTAAAGTCTCTCTAACAGGAATGATTCTGTTCTTGTATTCTGTAATGACGTATTAATAAAACCTTATTATTTTATAATTCCCGGTCTGTATTTATTCAATTTGCCTATTATTCCACCTTTAACATATTTATCAATTACTGAGCTGGAAAATTGATACCAACATGATTGATAGTAGTAAGAGAACATCAATATCCAACTCATCCTTGTATTGTAGGGTTGTTTACAAGGTCAGGAAATTCAGGATTTAAAATGAGTCAGGAAAATCATAAGCTGGAAATTTAAACTCGCCAACCACAGAATCGTGAAAAACAGCGATAAGCTATTAGAATGCGATTTTAAATCTGCCTGTAAGCTTGGAACTGCTCTGCCAGGATGCGCACTGGGAGGGGGGTGTAGAGTCTACGTTGACCTTGAAGGGAAAAAGTGGCCTTCTTCCACTTCATGTTCTGGAATAAGAAAAAGTTCCATCAATGCAGCATGAGTTGATGAGAAAATTTTCAAAGTATAATTTTAAACAATTTGGTAGGTGATTCCTAGTGGGTAATTTCACGCTGATTATACCATGTGTTCCTATGTTTAAGATGGTAATTTACACCAAAAAACACGGGTTTTTCAAGCGATTTCTGACTTTAACTTTTCAAAATTTGACCCCTTGGAGTACCTACTCCGAAAATTCTGGCCAACGAACTCATCCTTTCTTTTGATATTATTGCCATTTTGAAAATATGTCTCGCGATTCCAGGGTCAGATATCGTCTGGAGTGACAAATCAGGAATTGGTTAGAATGGTCTAAAACGGATTTCCATGGAGAACATTTTTAAAATTTTGCATTACTAAAAATGTTGAACCCATTGCAATAGCTGGATTTTCTTAGAGAATTCGCTAAAAGCTGGGAAAACGATTGATGTTGGTTTTAACTGTAACATAGGATAACCCTCCTCTGACCAAATCGACCTACATATCTGGCCATACGTTTCGGACCTTCTGCCTGAAATTGGGCTTATAATAGGTATGTTCAATGGGGAATTATCATTAACAACATTGAAGACAGAAACAATATTGAAGTTGTAGGGCAAAAATAGTGAATTTGTAATTTTAGAAGACATTTTCATGATTGTCCTATGGCGGGAAAGTGACGTTGAAAAGGGTGTCGTCTGTCATTGGCCAGAACCGTCCAAGATGCCAACCAAACAAAACGAAAAACAACACTGTTCGAGCTCCTGATTAGTGAGAATAAAATTAACTTGATTGAATAAATTTATCAATCAATTATTTAAATGAATTATTTTTTCACAGCTCCCGATTCAATCTCAGCACATTATTTTTCGGTTGTTCTTTTAGTTTGACGTATTAAAGGCTCTCTCAAGGGGCATCGGAATGCTGCATGTTATTCAAACACCTGAGATTTTATTCCATGTTTTTTCCACACCAGAACGACAAACTATTGTTTTCTTTGTATTAACATCGCTATTTTATTCTAAATTACAATACAAAAGCAGAAAAGAAATTTGATTTTCTCATACAGGATAATTCCAATTTCCCATTTGTATCATCTGGCCTGTCCCCACACCGGGAAATGTTAATAAGGGTATTTTGTTTTCAGTGCCCTCGGAGTACAAATGCTACTACTGTGGTGCTGTTTATCGTATGAAGACCCCTCTGAGTTCGCATATCCGAACACATTTGGCCTTACCGCCGTACGCCTACTTTAACCCTGATGCGGGAAACAGGAAAATAGCTTGCGTTTTGTGCGACTATAGGAGTACGAGCGTTAGGAACATGGTCTTACACTACAAAAACTGTCACTGTGACGTCAGGTCGGTGTCGTGCCAGCTCTGCTCCTACAAATGCAAGACTAAATCCAGTTTGAAAAGTCACGTGAGCTTCATTCACGAGCGAAAAAGGTTCAAATGCACTTTTTGTCGATACTCTACCAGCGAGCAACGGCTCCTGTCCGGACATGTTACGAGCCGCCATTCTAACCAAGAACCCTACACTTGCAGTCATTGTAACTATGCGTCGTATAGTTGGACCTCTATTACGGTTCATGAAAAGAGAAAGCATCGAATTACATCGATTAAACGGTGCACGCAATGCGATTTTAGATGTCATTCGCGAATGGAGTTGGCGGATCACAAAGACACGCACAAGAAAACTTTGTACGACTGCTATAAATGCTCTTACAATACTAAAAGTAGAACTTTGTTCATTTCCCACGTGAGATCTCACATGGCTGTGAGACCGTACAAATGCGACTATTGTTTGCGAAATTTTTCAAATATCACTTCAAAAAAAGAACACGCACAAGTTTGCCCTAAGAATCGTAAAAAATTTAGCTTCTTTACTATGGACCAACTTTGACAGGTACTTGAGTGCCCACCTAACCTACTTACTGTGTAATTTTGAGTAGGATTTGTTCTACCTACTTCAATGAAATATATAATTAAAATACATTAAAAAAATAAATTAATTAAATTAAAAACAAAGAGGAGGAGGATTTGAGTTCTGACGTTCTGTGTCTCCCTAGTGATATATGAACTTCGACTGAATTTTTTAATAATATAAATACCTACCCGGGAACTTGAATAGGTAGGTAACGACCAAATACTTATAGATCTGTTATATATTGTATAATCATGATTTACAGATTTACCAATGTTATTTTCTGTTCTTATTTAGGTACCTACTATAAATCTATCAGATTGTTAACCTACGAAATGTTCAATGAGCAGGTAGCATTTTTATTAATGGAATATGGAAATTACTTTTTGGTCTTGTTAATAAAACATTACTATTCTGACATTCGTGTTCTGTTAAATTTACCCCTACTTATGCACTCTTTTGGTATTAAATAACCTATTATTTTAGGGCTGGATTTATAGGTCATCGAGTTTTAAGGAGACTCAAGGTCTTCGAGGATTCCTTAACCCTAGAAGGGTACCCTGGAGTTACTACCTACCGCTTAAAAGTACCCACGCGTCGATTCGACAAACCCCTCTGAAAAATTGTCTTAAATTGCCATTTCCATCTCTATAAACAGAAAAATTTCAAATAACAAGGTTCTCACTTAACAAAAGTACAATTTTTCAACTCATTGAATACTTATAGGTAAAAATCTTCAGGTGAGTACGTAATCATTTATCCGCAACATTCGTAGCTCATTTTTTGGAGTTTTACCTTCAAGATTTAAGGAACATAAAAAAATATAATTTAAAAACTTCAATTTTTTCTGTTCACTATGACTGGGGGGAGGCACTCCTAGAGTCTCAAGCCCCTGCTGCGCTCCTAGCGGCCACCACATGAAAATAAAATTGGACAAACGTCGAATCAACGTAGAACTACCCTTCTAGGGTTAAGCCAAATCCAAAATTCCGAATTTTGAAGAGGCCATCTCAAGGTCTCTAGTATTAGATAGATAGGTAGGTACCAACTTATGTACCTAATTAGATTGAACTAGCTTACCCTTGCTCTTGAAACTTTACCTGATGATTCAAAAATGATGAAACCCCTGTTCCCTAGTGACAGAGGTATTCACCCGTCTGTTGATCGCGGTGGATCGTCGATTCTAGATGTAAGAAGAAGGCGAGAGTATTCTGATGTGCCCAGGCTTATCATCACTTTGCTACAACAACAAAAACCCATTCAAATTGGTGTTGCAGAGTTTTTGTTCGAGCATGATTGAGTCACATACACTTTTTTACGAGATTTAAGCCTAGTTTCAATCGATTAGAGGAAATAGATAGCTGGGAAACAACTGCCTCTTGAAAGCAGGTACCGTCAAGGGTCCGCAATAGGGACAGGTTTTAGAGGTTTTCGTAGGTTATCCAGTACAGGAAATTGGTTGTCCGCGTTTTTAACTATTGTAATGTGTTCCTCACTGGATGACGTCACAAAATCGTGACGAAATTAATATTTTCTGTCATATTTTTTTATTGTAAAAAAGTGTCCCGATTCAGGCTCATAGGTTCCGCTAGGGGGACACAATGTGTTTTTCGCCAAAAACCTATTCAAATATTTCATTTCTTCGATAGGGACAAGGTATTTCTTTTTTTCAATTCTTCTTCAACGAACGTCCATAGAAAACATCTTGAAGGTATGTTTACACACAGAAGTCAGAATTTTAGTACAGCACACTACCCTAGGGGGCGGATAAGTTCTCCCTTTTCAAATTCTGTCCCTATTGTGGGCATTTGACGGTACCTCTCCCTTCTGAGTTCTAGTAGAGAGAGTACCTCTGTATTCCTACTCCAGACATTCCTCAATCCATTTGTTTTTATTCCTCCAAGATAATACCTTTGGCTGATAATCCCTTCTTGTTAACGGAAGTTAGAAGTCAGAATACTCTTTTTAGAAAGTTCCAGTAGGGAACAGCAGATGACAGCGAGCAATCCGACCAATGGCGGGTTCAGGTGCACTTATTTCCCAGCCCGAAAAAAGGCAGGGACAGGGGCACTATTTCCTAGCCCGCCAAAAGGCAGGATCAGGGCCTAATGGGCCAATGAACAAAATTTGTCAATTAATTTTTTATTTAATACCAAATTAGTTGACAAATGGCGTCTGCCCAACACTTAATCTTGGGTTAGGCGTTACCAAGTAATTCAACTGAAATTTATTAGAGTTAATTTGTTCTCTATCCCATTCAGGTAAATATTTCATACTAGTAGTCACACATTCGTATTAACTGTAGGGAGTTGCATAAAAACACAGAAATTAGCTGTTTCAATATGGAAGCAAAATGAGCTTCAGGAGGAAAATGAGGACTCAAGAATTTATTTGCCCATTGATTGATTGTCATTATAATAAATAAAACCCTACAATTATCTTATAGGGATAATAAAGGAGAATTATCGTGTATAAGAAAATCACATTTTTTCTGCCTTTGTATTGTTATTTGGAATAAAAGAAGACAGCCAATACAAAGAAAAAAATAGTTTATCGTTCGGGTGCAGAGAAAACTGAAAAGAACTGAACCAAAAAGAATGCGCTGAGATCGTATTGAAGTGAAAATAGGAATAATTTGAATAATTAAACAATTAATTAATAATTAATAAATCAAATCAATTTATTAATTATGTAAATTATATTCTCACTAATCAGGAGCTCAAAGAGTGATGGGTTTTCTGTTTCATTTTGTGCGGTTGGCATCTTGGACGGAATTGGCCAATGACAGACGACAATCCTTTTCAACGTCACTTTCCCGCCGTATTACAATAATAAACATTTCAATAAATTTTCTGAAATTACAGATACACTATTTTTGCCTAACCGCTCCATATTGTTTCTTTAGAGTTACTATCTTTAAAAATTGTCGTTAATTCCCCAATGTCGGTATTATTATTTTCAGTGTCCTCGGAGTTCAAATGCTACAACTGCGGTGCGGCTTATCCCACGAAGAACTCTCTAAGTTTACATTTGCGAACGCATTTGTCTTTACCATCGTACGCCTACTTTGTCGCTGATTCTGAGACGAGGAGAGTCGCTTGCGCTTTGTGCGATTATAGAGGAAGACGCGTTTGTAACGTCACCGAACATTACAGGAATCGTCATAGTAATTTTAAGCCTATTACTTGTAAACTCTGCGACTACAAATGTAAAACCCTGTACCGTTTAAGGTGTCATATGGGGTCCGCTCACATGCAAAATAGATTAAAGTGTCCTTCCTGCGATTTCACTTGCGTCACGCGATACCAACTGTCAGATCATGTTCGCTGTCGCCATACGCACGAGAAACCCTACATTTGCAATCTATGTAACTTTGCGACACATAGTGGTGCCCCATTGAGGAGACATAAAAAGAGAAAGCATTGGAACACAAAGCTGGGTAAAGTATATCATTTGTGCACACGTTGTGACTTCAAAACCCTTTCACTAATCGATTTCATGGAACACAAAGATACGCATAGCAAATCTTTATTCGAGTGTCATAATTGTTCTTATAAAACTCAAAAACGACAGAGAATCGTGACGCACGTGCGAATACACTTACCTATACAGTACCAATGCGGCCATTGCTTCAAAAGCTTCAGTACTGCCAATGAAAGGTGGCACCACTTACGAAGTTTCCACGATAGAAAATCTAGTTCACGCTTCTTTACTATGGACTTACTCTAAGTAGGTGCATTTTATCCTGGTTCTATTTAGAAGATGTTACGAGAGGGTCGAGACACTGATGGTGATCAGTGAAGATCAGCAGAATTCAGCATTTTCGACCTCAGATTCGACTTCAGCATCCTAAAAAAAACCTTGCACAAATATATTCAACTTGGAGTAGACCTTACAAATGCAAATTTTGTTCAGCAGTATTCCAAACGAGTTCCAAAAGATGTAACCACCAAAAAAGACAACGAGGAACTTGCATGGTTATTTTTCATTTCGTAATTTGAAAGATCTTAGTGAGGGCTTTCCAAAAAGCTGCTATATGAAGGGTATCCGACGATTGAAAGTTACCGAAAACGGGTCTTGTAATTTGAACCTAACTGACGTCACCGACCCCCCGCCTGCCTGGGACCCCCTTTTGCAGAACTTAAATGACGTCACGCGCTCCCTTTCAACCCATTTTCTGGGCAAACTAGCTGTAACTTTAAACTGAAAATTGGCACCAGGGAATTTTTAAGGTGCTGAACCAGATTTTGAGGTTAGAAATACAAAATTCCTATTCGTGCAAATTCCCCATTATGAACGTAAAAACCTACAATTCTTTTCCATAGACCAATTATTCTAAATAGTGTCTGTTGTAGACATGTTATGTTTGACTCCTCAGTGCCAGAGGAAGGAAACACGTATTATTACTTTGAGAAGTAAAAATTCTGTAAAACAGGCCTCTAAAATCAAAATTTCCTCTTGCTCTTTGCGTTTCAAACCTTTCAGAACTATGAGGCATTTACTTGGGTCTGAAGATGTAACTTTGGTTGCCTGTGTCTAGTTATTTAGATTGTCTGAACACTGTTAAGAGGATGAAATTATTACATCGATTTGGAAATGAGACAACTAAGATGAAAATCTGACGTGTTTGAAAAAGAGGCTGTAAGTTGAGGAAACTGAAAAGGAACTTGGATAGATGACATCACCAACCACAAGGTAGATATCCAACGTTTGGGTAAGGCATGGATACTATCGCTGCACAACCTAGATTTAGACTGTATAGCATCATTGCCACAGAGAAGGTTTTCAGCCCATTTTATCAAACGCGGTTTGTAGGCAGATTATCAATCAGAATAAGAACTCAGTTGACGTCTCACCGGTAAAGCGGCAAAAGAATAAGGCGGGAATATTTAAATTCAGAAACCACTAAATTCTCTAAAATTACACACTATAAAAAAAATTGTCACATTATAGTGCCTATGACTTCTTTTTCATAAGTACTTTTCAGTGCTTAACATTCTGGCTTAACAGTCTGAGGTTGAATTGCTTTTCTCGGACCAAATGGTCTAATTTTGAAAAAATTTTGAGAAAGTTTACGTGTCAAAGCTTTCAGCACACCTTTTGTTCTTTGTTCTAATAGATTTTCAAGGGATTGTGTGGGGTTAACCCCCAGAGAAAGCTACTATATACTGCCCACCAAACTTGGCAGAACAATGTTTTCTAAGTTGAAGCATTGGGCATAATCCATATTTTACAGAAGAACAAATTGCTATGCTGTATATACTCTAAAACAATTGATTGTTTTTCCACAAAAAATATGGTGTTCAATAAAGGTCCTTTTGAAAAATTGTGAGTTTCTTATTTGATACAATATACATAACTCCAGAAGATTCAACAACCTTAAATTAAAAAGATTTGCTCGAGCAACATAGAGTAGGAACTATAGAAAAATACAGGTACCTAACCTGTAACTGAGATAGAAAAAAAATCTCCCTCCACCTGCAATATTGACAGGTAATTTTTCTTAATTTGAAAACTGAGATACATAGTATGCATTTTCAATAAGCTCTATCCATCTATGGGCTCGGACAAGCAAAGTGGAAGCTAACCTTGGTCAAAGTTCGTATCCCAATATTTTTCTGTATAGTGAAATTAGTGTCGTATCATAAAGTGACAGTTTTCATCATGCACGAATACTTGAATTCATTCAATCTCGGTGTATTCTGCCAAAGAGCTCAACATTGTTTCTCAAGTGTATGCTGAGCATCAGCTTGAAAGAAATGTTGTGCCTTGCTATTGCTGTGGAAGGTAATTCTGCGATACGACGCCAATAAGCGATACAAACTTTCTGTAGTATCTGAAGTGTCGCATCTTTACAAAGTTTCTGTAAGAGATACAATATCATTTCTCGATACGTAATTTTGTAACTGGCTCCGTATGCACAGATTGATGCTGCTGTGATATGATACGACAGTCCACAATACAAAACTTCATATCTTGAAAAGCACTCCTAGGAACTCTCTATTAATTAATTTGACAGCCAAAAGTTACCAAAAGCTATCGTCGGTATTCCTTCAAATCAAGTTTCTCACAACTGTTGTTACAATAGTCGTTCTCCCTGTCAACAGTTGTTTTGACTTTCCAACAGTAGTTTTCAAGAGTTGTGATAACTCCAAAGTCATAGAACTTCCCCCCAGTATTTGTTTAATCTGTGGGTTAGACTCTAACCCACTGATTAAACAAACAACAATGAACAAAACAACAAACGAACAAAATCCCTCCCCCCCCCCCCTCTTCTTCCATGGTTCATAGTAATTTTCACCTTTTGGAACTAGTGGTGTCTGAAGTAATCATGGAATTTAGGGTCTTTTCACTTCCATGAGGGTGAAGGGTCGGAACCTTCAGAGTTAAGGTAAGGTCGGAATGGTGTTCAGAACCATTGAAGAAACTGGTGCCACGGGAGCGGTTCCAGATTTTCCCCAGAACATTTCCATCCATCATTCAAGCCAACCTCGTGATCCTGTTGAACCAATAGTGATAATATGGATAGTATGAACAAGAATAAATCCATCGTAACCCCGGATCCGGTATGAGAGTAGGTAATTGTTGGTGGTTAGTAGTAGTTGCTAGTTATTAACGAAAAGTATACGAATGTGGGGTTTAGCCCCACTCAGCTATACACAAAAATGGAGGCTTCAGAGTGTGTTCCATTCCTACAAAAATGAGAAGTTTGGAGCTAAACAGCTACCAATTTAGGAACCCACCAATAAAGACAGTAACGCGAGTCAATTCCATGATTGGACAGACAACGGTTGATAAAATAATAAAAACGAATTAATCAACATTAAAATAATTTACTTACACATATAATACACTTTACAATTCTTATCTCGATTATTTACAATTGTTCTGAACCAAACTAGCCAATGCACAATTGCTTTGCTTACATTTTGAGCATAAAATATAATAATGTTCATTAGGGCTTCAGTAGTCTAGTAACAGTAAGTACTCTGATATGACGAGGCCAATGAGAGGTAACATGATTTGATCCTCTTTCAATCTTGGAACACTGGCATCAAACTCATATTTTTGGTTTTTATTTACAAAAAAAAAAAAAAAACGTCAATACACACACGGAGTGATCCTAATTCATTTTTACGTGCTGCTTCACTGTATATCATAATTTTGAAACAAATCAACTCGTTTGAACTTTACTCTATTGACAAACTCCACAAAATAAAAAGCGAATAAATGGCCAACACAAATAAAAACCAAGTTGGTAACAACGATTCAAAGGGAATGTCACCAATACAAATCATTTTAAAAATACACGAATACTCCTCCTAAGAGCCTAATATACTCCTAATACTCCTCCTAATAGAGCTTTAGGACTTGATGAGAAGTTCGAGTACACACAATAACCAAATAATAACAGTAACTGTGTTTTTCAAGGTTGAAATAGTGTGGGGAAGCCATCAAAACATAAAATTGAGTAGTTAGATGAAGTTGCCAGATGTAAAAGTAATAATTTTGATGGCAAAAGAAAATAAATGCGGCATGGAGTGTACAAGCATCCATAAAAGTCAAAAATAAAATGGAGCGAGAGTAATTGGAAATGGAAAGAAAACATTTCGGACAAGAACAGAAATATCTCGTCATTTTTTGTAAGATTTTCTGTAGTTTTCCCAGCAGGGGATGCACATTCTACGACTATGCTCGATGCAAATAGTTCTTCGGCAAGTACCGCACAACCACCTGGTTTTCCTTCGGGTTTTGGAGGAACAGAACGAACATTGCTGTCGACATTTGTCGTCGAGGACAAGTTGGTCTTTCTCCAAGGTAAATGCGGTAACTCTAGTGATATTGGCGCTGGGTATGTACCGGGGGATTGGTTTAGTACCTCTTAAAGCACTGGAACAGTCTTCAATCTCTTTGTTGGACGCGTCCTCGACATCCTCGGGTCTCCTGGGGATGTTCAAAGACCGGCAAATCATCGACTTGAGCGAAGACGGTATCGGAGTATCGAGCCTAGATCGCATCCAAGCGTTGCTCATCTGACGAACCAGAGTCAAGGCAAAGTCCAGTTTAGACAGAACCCTGGCCTTAGGGTCTTTTCGCTTGCTCGTGAAATTGTGGGAGTAGATGACGTACGAATTTTGGATAGCCATGTCGATCATTTGGTAAAACATGGTGAGCGGCCATCGAAAAGTCTTGCGGCCTGTATTCATTTTGCTGCAGTTCCCTAAAAACGCTTCAACTGCCCCGCGTGTGGCCTCATAGTCGAGGACCACTTGAGGTTTCCCAGATTCATTCGTCAACGCTTGCCCTTTATGACAGGTGGAAACCAAACTCAGCAAACCCGTATTATTACACGGTTTGTACGAAACAGCTGTCACGTTGCCCGCGTACAAAAGGATACTCGATCCAGACTTTCTATGCTTGTAATTCATATCGCTGAAAAATTCGGGTAACTCTTTTTTATTGGTCTTGATCTGCCCAATAGCCGTCAATTTGGATTCCTCCAATAGATCTTTGACTAAAGAGACGCTAGTAAACCACTCGTCCATAGTTACATTGCGATCAGAGTCTACGATGGGATCGACCAGACAATTCACAGCGAAGCTTTCGATTGAACAATCCTGCGGCAAAGTGTTCTTCCCCAAATATGGGGCTGCGTTGATCATGAACTTTGATGTATTGTCAACCATGAGGAATACTTGGATGCCGTGCCTCACAGGTGAGTGCGTGGTCACGATGAACGGACAACCGTGACCTCTAAAGGGAACTATTTGTTTCCCAATAGTTACATGGGATCCGGGAACATAGTGCTTCTTGCAGTTATCGATGAATGAGTTCCATAATTTTGATATGGGAATGAATTTATTGGTGGAACTTTGATTCTTTATAGTTTCTTTGCTTTCAAAGGATAAGACATTGAGCAAAATATTGAACCTGGAACCAGGCATAGTGGCTCGGAATTGATCGCCGCTAAACATGCTGTCAAATAGCAATTCAGATCGAAGACGATTATTTTGGAGAGCTCCGGATAGAATTACCAGACTAAGCAAGGCGGAGAATTCGTCTGCGCCGACAGGTTGAAAATGGCAGTCTCTGCTACGCTTGGTGCTCTTACTGATTTCTTCATCTATCGTGGCGTTGGTAGCACTGATTATTTCGTCCATCATTTTATCTGTGACAAACAGTTTGAAGCACTCAATCGGGTCAATGGCTTCGAGCGCTTCGCCAGTCGGTCCAGGGACAAAAAAACTCCTGCTGGTCTCATCCGATGGAAGAGTTGTTTGAGGGACGGTGTCCCACACAAAGCCATTGGCACCCCTGATTTCATCGCTATCAAGCAGCACGCTGCGATCACCATTCACTGCACTATCATTGTCCGTTTTCTTATTCCGGCGGCGCTTCCTGGGAAGTGGGGCGTCTTCCAATCCCAGTATGTTCAAAATGTCGTCGACGTTCCCTGTAGCTTCCATGACATCATCCTGCTCCACGCCTTCTGGCAGCCACAATCCTGCTGCTTCGTCGCTGTCATAATCCTCCTCCCACGTTTCCTCTTCATCGCCATTTCCATCTTCTTGTGAATCATTATTAGGTTTTTCAAGCTCAATCAGCTTTTTTATGCCGTCACTGCTTTTTCTTTTCAAATGACCTAAAAATAACAGTAGTTGATCAATGCCTATCCTGCTTAATAGATAAATATATATATATTTTTTTTTTTACAAAGAATACTAACTGATTAGAAGATACAGCTAATTTGGTGATTAGTAGAGCTCGGATCGATATGCTTGATAAAACCCCCACACACAAATGCCTCATTCAACCTCTTATTTATGCTTTTATATGCTCCAACCTCCTTACAATATGGATAATCATCAGATTCAGTCTATAAGCACTGGGAATTGTGAAAAATATTTCAAAAATTGATTTATACTATTTATTTATACTATTTATTTACACAATACTTAACAGAATTTACAAAATTCACTGATATTTTACCTAATTCTTCCTGTTACAATATTTTTTCTATCAGTTTCTATCAAATATTTACTCCGAATAGGTCAGGGAGTATCGTTGACTACGCCCAGCCTAATCCCATAGAAAGGAGCTTATTAAGCCAGGTATTACGAACACAGAAAGGGTAAAGTTGTAGTGACAGGTAATCAAAACGGCATTCCTGATGCTAACTTGGGGTTCGCGACCTAAAGCCGCGTCCACACTATGCCGAATGAGGGCGATCGC
>JAEMON010000014.1:8730561-8755007 GCA_030264115.1 Lygus lineolaris | reverse complement strand
GGTGAGCCTAATAGGTGGACCACCCTGTATAGTCATACATTTTGTCTAAATATTTTGTCATAAATAAAGACTCCCCTCATAACAATCCCTCATAATAACTAAATATTTTGTCATAAATTTTGTCTAAATATTTTGTCGTAAATAAAGTCTCCCCTCATAACAATCCCTCATAATAACTAAATATTTTGTCATAAATTTTGTATAAATATTTTGTCATAAATAAAATCTCCCCTCATAACAATCCCCTCATAATAACTAAATATTTTGTCATAAATTTTGTCTAAATATTTTGTCATAAATGTTTTCTAAATATTTTGTCGTAAATAAAGTCTTGAAAGTCATTCTCTTGAAATCACCATACATGCCAGCAATGAAATGACATACCAACCTATGAGGATGATGGAGAATAAAATAATTAAAACACCTGTAGTACCTAACTGTGGAGCCTACTTCACTGTCAGATTGCAATTTTATTATTGTTGCCCGCAAACAGGCGCTGCCTCCGCGGTTTATTAAAACAGAATCAAATTTGTATTACTTACTTACTTATATTTATGTACCTACTTATTGTTGTTGTAAGTAATTTTCAAATACTTTTTTTTCGTGTGACTGTCTCTTCTTATTCGTTTTTAAAATGTAATTCTGCAATTATTACCTATTTTGTTTTTGTTTTAATAAAAGCAATTTTCTCTCTCTCTCTCTCTAATTAATCTGTTTTGTGGACTTAATTATGGCGTTTTGCCTCACTCTACCAAGAAGGTTCATGACCAACTTGTCGACATAAATAATGTTGTAAGTAGGTAACTGGTGAAATCACAATCAAACTCTGGCATCAACGATCAAATACATACGGCCAAATACCTAAAGGAAAATAGTGAACATAACTTCAAGACATAGTAGGTACCTACCTCGTCCCAAATTTGTCAGTTGCTAGTAAATGATTTTCTATAATAAATTACAGCACTCCAACAGTGTCGTCACTTTACAATTTGGTTAAATATGGATTTCACGAAACGTTAAGTTTTGACTCAAAACCACTTATATAGGTACCATAAGATGTCACACTTACAAGATATCTACTCAAGATCAGCTGTTTCCTGTTCTGTTCTGTGCTCAAGATTGATGATGATGAACTCCTCTTGTTGTTGCACTGTAAACGTGACAGGAACTAACCACTAAGGTTCGGTTTGTCGGGGCTGAATTATTTATTGTGACTTGATTAGCTGTATACTGACTGATTACTATAATGATGAACGAGATGATTAATTATTAGGCATTTGCGAATAAAATAATGATTTAAATTGGCATTTGCAAGATTATTGTGACATAATCATGAACAAGGACTATTTGTTGTTGTTGTTCAACGTCCACGTTCTGCCTTGAGATCCCATGACATAAGTGAGTAGATGTGAAGATTCCCCAATTTCTTGAAATATTTGGTTCTATTAGCAGACGAATTATTTGATCAATTAGCAGAGGGCGTTTGTAGTGATAAAGTTATTACCTTAATATTGATGGAGGCATAGAAGAATAGGTGGGTAGCAGCACGCATTTCAGCAGTCGCTCCTCTTTTTGCTGGTGAGTCACAGAGATCGTGATTAACTGTGAACAGAGATCGTGACCTGGCAGCCACCGCGAATCAGTATATAATCAATAACTTTCTAGAATATATGTTTTTCCCTTCACGTCCACATGAGAGTCCGTACTACGGTGAAAGGAAAAACATATATCCTACCCTGAGACCAATACTGAATAAAAGTTGTTGATTTTCGAAGAAAAAAAAAAACTTTCTAGAATAGGTGATAATTGCTGAGGCAATTTTAATCCATTTTTCACCAGGAAATATTCTATCTTTAAATTCCTGCATTACTTGAAGGGGTGTTTTATTTTTTTAATCTTGAGCAGACAAATTCCGACCTACTCATCTCATATTCCTGGAGCTGGTTTTGCTCAAAAACTTCGAAAAATTACCAATTTTCAAATCGTCTAATATTACCTTTCACCGCTGAGATTGCTGGCAAAAATACTACTCATTTTTTGGGCTACACAAGTGCCTATAGTCCTATACATAATTATAAATAGATTGACAACTCCAAGATGGGTACCACCAACTTACTTCTTACAAGACTTATTTAACAAGTAGAAACAAGTTCCAATACCCCTCATCTCCACAAAAATAGAGTGAGGGCCGAAATCAGCAAGGAAACTAGTGTGAAGCCTCGCACAAGATTTTTTTTTTTTTTTTTTTTTTATCAAAGTTTTTTCACTCGGTATGGAAAGGAAAAATCTTGAGTTTCAGTTCAAAGCATTGAAAGCATTCAGATCATATTAAGCCAATAAATGTCAATAAGAAAAACGTTGGAAATGGTAGGGATTATCAACCTATTTACTTACGGATATGAAAATTTTTTTCAACATCAAGTTTGATTCAAAGTAGGTTCGATCTTCGACAATTGGCTCTATGTTCTTATCCGTTGCTTAAGCACAGGACTAACAACCTTGGATTTTCATAAACTAGAAAGGTTTTGTTTTGAAAAGTTATGATTAGGATTACGTCTTAGGATTAGTACAAGCCCTCTAGTGTTTTCTGTCTGTTTAGATGATTCGTACTAGGGTCAACGTTTATGTAAGAACTAGGTAGGTGTCACACGATTCGGAAAGGAGATCAGGAACGAAAAAATAACTATCGAAACTGATGGAAAATTATGGGTACAAAATCAAGTTCCTGAGATGTCAATAATACCTAGGTAGGTGAGTACCTAATAAAATTTCCATTGAATGAAGGAGCAATGCCAAAAACCAAGAAACACCACGAGACGGGGAAAACTCCGAAGGCGCCAAAATCACAGGCCAAGACCACAAAAAGCACAAGTTGGTAAAGAAGGATAAATTTGTAAAACTATGCAACAGGAGAAGACGATAGAAATTAGAGGGTATCCAAACTTAAGGCGGGATTTATAGAAGGTCCTCGAGTTTCAAGTCCTTGAGATGGTCTCCTCGAAATTGGGAATACGGGCTTAAGGGCCCGCAGACCCTGGGATTTTTCAGTTTCTTCCGTATATCTTGGCTTCTATTCATTTGTCCTTCCTCTAAAAAAATTCCTAAATTCATTTTATAGATTGGTCTTCATACGCAATTGCTCAAATTTTCTACAAATTCTTGAGTCCTTGAAAACCACCTCCAGGTTTCCTCAGAATTCGAGTACCGTTTGTAAATCCCGCCCCTAGTGCCCTGAAAAGCTAAGACCGAGAACTCGATTAGCATTATTTAGATCGGTCAACCTTCAGGAAGTACCCAGTTTACGGTTGGAAACTAAAGAGCGCAGTAGTGCACCACGTCCATCGCCAAGAGTCAGAGCACCTGGTCACGAGTAGGGAATAGTTAGTAGAATGATTATAGCGAAAAGAAATTGAGTTTTTTACGCAATGAGGGATTTTCAGCATAGGAAAATGAATTATTTTGACATTCTTGCCAATAACTAGGACTCAGAATAATGGGATAAATGGGAGAACACAGGCTATAGCATCACCACTTGGAATGCTGACTGATCACAAGTGGCTAGAATTTCTCTAATAATGGATCATTTATATTATTTTACAAAGGATACTTCACTATCATTGATTATTTTATTATTTTTAATCAAAAGAAACAACCGACGCCCTGAATAACCTCGATTATGATAAGGATCATCAATAAGCGAGTCAAGAGCACTTCTATTTCTCCCAGGAATTCATGTGACAGGGTGGCTCAGATCTTTAGAGCATTGCGACTTTGGCCATCAAGCGATACTCGAGTCAAGTACCTACCAATCCAGGTGGCGAGAGGCGTTTTTTTTTCTTCGGTAGTTGTGTGCTTCCTTACTGCTGACAGTTGACACTAGGAAGCATCAATCACGTGGTCACTGAAACGTTTGCCTGTCATTTTAACGTTAAATCTTTCTACACATAGAAAATCTATTGGTTAAAGGTGACCAACTACTGCCAGAGATCATCTCTGAGACGATTGTCGAGTACCTGCACGAAATTGAGGGCGAGTCTCCGATAGACTTGTGCTGGGAGAATTTCATCAAAATCCGAGCAGTTCCAATTGAATACGAGAACTATGAAGAAGTGCCACTAACTTTGACTTTAAAGAACACCGCTTACAATAGTGAGTGATACGTACCTACCTAACAGAAATGTTCTTTTCTGTCAGTAGTTCAAAGCCTTTCCATTATATTAACCCTTTAGCTCCGAAGCCACATAAAAATTATATGTAACCTGGGGCCGAGGCCCTCCTTTCACCTTTCACCTGGAGGTTGAAGGTGGTTTGGCCTTCACGATTCAGGGGTGCACTAGCTTCCAGTAACAAAAGGTTAAACAGGTACCTTCAACAATTTTTAAGGTTACCTACAGAATAAACCGTGAGATCATATGGATGCTTCGATAGCATCCACGGTACGCGACCAGGCACATTGACTGATCCTAGATGGAAAAGTACAAGCTTTGTCACCTGCCACAGTTTTATAGTGTGCCATATGGGTGGTGAAGTATCCACCCTTCACAAAGCTTCATAGAGCGTTAGTGACTTACATCGAAGTTTGATAAAGATAGGTACTTTTCATAAGAAGGTGGCTGTTTCAAAGAACAAATTTAATTTTAACCCATTAATAAACAATGCAAGAGCATTCTTGAGAAACATCGGCCAACTTTTGAACCATATTTACTTAGGTATAGCTATATTTAACCCTGGTCAGTATAGCTTATTTTTTTCGAAAATCACTCTAATGCGTGACTGTAATTTTTTCAGTTATATTGACTGGTACATGGCCAGAAGGGAGAATCCCATATGTGAGCAAAGGACCGCTCACTACCAAGTATGAATTCGCACAAGCTCATTTCCACTGGGGCGTTGACAACCAAGGTGGAAGCGACCACGATGTTGAGGGCGCCAGGTCAGTAGCATTTTCCTGGGGTCGTTAACTCCAAAATGGACGTGGCTGAGATTCAAAAGCCAGTTTCATACGGTCCAGTTGGCAAGAAAGGGGAGTGGCTGTTTTGCAATCTGATTGGCCAACGATCCACTCTGAGTCAAAATATAGCCTTTGAACTTCTTCCTGCTGGCCTTTCAGCTGTTAATCCCCCCAGACCACCCTGTGTACCGCCATCCAGCCAGAAAACACTTGTCAAATTAATGTAGATTCACCAGATCGAGAACATGGGAGTAGTTGTGCGCCAGTTGTGGCGACTTATTGAAGTTGAACACCCTGCGTACCGCCATCCCGCTAGAAAACACTTGTCAAATTAATGTAGATTCACCAGATCGAGAACGTGGGAGTAGTCCGAAGTTGAACATTTGCTCACCAGAGTGCATAGGTACTCCTCTTGAATAGCTGTCAAATCGAGCGTGATCCCCCCAGACCACCCTGCGTACCGCCATGCAGAAAACACTTGTTAAATTAGTGTTGATTCACCAGATCGAGAACGTGGGAGTAGTTCAAAGTTGAACATTTGCTCACCAGAGTGCATAGGTAAACCCTCTTGAAAAGATGTCAAATCGAGCGTGATCACCAGAGTCCATAGGTACCCCTCTTGAATAGATGTCAAATCGAGCGTGATCAATTAGGATTCAGTGATAAATTAATGCCTTAGCTCCATGGGTGACAGTCTTTCCTCTCGAAAGTATCATATTTCCCTGGATGCAGACGTATTTGTTATAATGTGAGCTTGTTTGCAGCCTTCCATTCGAGGTACATTTGGTCTTCTACAAATTGTCTTCTGGTACTATAGAGGAGGCGAAAAAAGAGGAGGATGGAATAGTCATATTCTGCTATTTGTTCAAAGTAAGTAGTGATAGATTAACGATCAGCTAAGATCGTTTTTATGATAACCTTTGAACAAAGTTTCAGTTTGTAGAAGATTTTAACAAGTTCAACAAACCCCAATTATTAATGAGGTTTTTTTCTTTTTACTCTAGTTACAAGATACTGAAAACGTTGATATCACACCGATCACTGATAACATCAAGGAAGTAACATATGCTTACAGCAAGAAAGACTTGAATCCAGTTCCCTTGAGTTCCCTCTTTGAACCAATAACTGAAGATTACATCGCATACTTGGGTTTCATGAAGTTCAAAGCAGTCCACGGGGTTACCTACATTATATCGAGAGAAACTCGTTTTCTCAGTGAAGCTCAGGTAGATGTTCATTTTTGATGCATTAATTATTGTTATTATAAGCAAGATCTAAAATAAATATTCGTGTTATTCAGTTGAGCGTCTTCAGAGAACTGAAAGACAGACACGAAAACCCAATGATTCTCAAGAAGAGGGAAGTCCAAAACTACCACAGCAGGTGATCATCATTAACATCAGTTTCCTTCAACTAACTCTACCGAACGAGTTGCAGTATTGTCTTTTGCCCATAGTTGATGTAAATTTATCTCTCTCCTGTTCATTGACGCCTCCAGAGGTAGCCAGAGGTAGGGATGTATTGTTTATAGTTTGCAAAATTTCCCCAGCCTTGATGGGTAGCCCTGCTCACATTTTTAGTCATGAAGAAGTAATAATTTATTACTTCTACATATCTGCTTCCCATTTTCCTCATATTCCCTATAAAGAGGGTCTCATCTCCTTTCTCACTATGGTTTATTCCAAAAATCATTTCTGCTACTGAATTGGGAACCTAACTGATTCCAGGAACGTATTCGTAGTAAACCCAAACTCAGCTATGCTGACAACAGTTCTGCACAGTTTGTCCAAACGCTCCAGAGGTTCCGAAAGGCCTTCCCACGCTGGTTCGTCCAAGAGGTCGCAGAAAGGGAGTTCTCCGATGAAAAAGAAGTCATCCGCCATCAAGAAGTCGTCTTCCAAGAAATCGAGCAAAACCTCCAAGAAAAAGTCCAGCACCAAGAAGGGCAAGGGCTCGAAAAAAGAAAAAGGTTCGAAAAAGGAGAAACGACCCAAAAAGGGCGCAGATGCGAAGAAAAGAGCCAGCTCTAAGAAGAAACCAAAAACAAAAAAATAGGGGAATACACAATTTCCAGCAGATTTGTTTTATAAAAGTACCTATCCTATAAACAGTGTTGGATGCCACTCTGTCCGCCAAGATTGGTCACAAGGGGTTAGGTTCTGTACTGCACTGCATTCTCTGCACAGCAAACCATGGCTATATCATCATAGTTTATATTAACCATATTGCGCAAAGATGGCCACTTCCACTGCAGATAATATCTGGAAATGGGGAACTTGCATGGTTATTTTTATTTGAAAGATCTTAGTGAGGGCTTTCCAAAAAGGTAGGTACTATATGAGGGGTATCCGACGATTGAAAGTTACTGAAAATGGATCTTGTAATTTGAACCTAACTGACGTCACCAACCCCCTCCCTGCCTGGGTGGGTACCTCACCTCCCATCTTTTGCAGAACCTAATTTACGTCACACGCCCCCTTTCAACCCATTTTCTGGGCTAACCAGCCGTTATTTCAAGCTGAAAATTGGCACCAGGAGGTTTTGAAGGGCGCTGAATCAGATTTTGAGGTTCACAATGATAAATTCCTATCCATGCAAGTTCCCCATTCAGTGCACAGCCAAAAGTAGGGATGGAAGATCTAATCAAATTCTCAAGCGGATCGATCTTTTTGGTCCGATTAATCGATTTTTTTTAGATCGATCCCAACTTGCCAGAGAACTGCGCGTATCGATCTTTTTATGGACGATTTTCGAGTCGATTCATTGCTTGCCTTAAACTTTAATTTTTGGGACACCATATTCGCGTACTTCTTTTCTAAGTAATTCTTGTTGCCAAAATATATTTTATTTTGTTTCAAAAGGCAATGTATTGTTAGAAGAAACAACTAGTTGAATAACGAGTCATAACAAGTGTAATAATTTCTCTGTCGATCAAAAACACAACAACCAACTTTTTGCAACCTCACAACTCACAAACTCTAAAACAAAAACATGTGTCCAGGGAGTGTAGTTACCACTACAGTATTAATATTTTATTTCAAGCTGTGATTGAGGAGCACATATTATTTGTGTCTGCCGATATGTAACTTTAACAATATGTGTAGAAATATTGAAAGAAAGATCAAATTTCATTTTAATCGAATGAATACCTTCCTACTTCCTATTTGTTTACAAATTAATATTTGTTTATTATTTATTACTCAGAAAAAAACTCATCCAACCACATTGTTGACCAGAATGAGTAAAGAGAGGAGCAAAATAGGAGAATTGGAAGATCGATTCACAAAAATCGATTCTTTTCATTTTGATCTACATCCCTAGCCAAAACTCAAGACTGCAGTTTGTCGCAAATATTCACCCCCTTCCTTGGCCTTCGAATAAGGAGTTGTCCATTGAGATCATGATCACCAAAGTTTGTATTGGAACTACACAATTTATTAAATTCTGGTTTCCGTGATCACGTCAGTTCCAAGGAATCAATATTAAATTCCCTACCAACGATACCTACATTTAACAGTAATATCAGTTGAGAGAAGTGCTTTCAGGATTAGCAAAAAGGTGTTCATATTATTCCTCAACGATGTTTCCAATGTACATTAATAATAATTTTCACACGAAGGTGAGCCTCAAGAAGTTGATGGAGGTGATCGAGGATTACTCAAACGTCATGGCTAAAGAAGCGGACGAACTTTTGGCGTTCGTTCAGCAGGTGAAATCACTGTTTCGAAAGGATCTCTGGAAACGTGAAGTAGTCAGAATAAATTTGTCTCATTTAATGTTAGTTGTAGAGATTAAGGGTATTCATGCTCCAGGATATTGAACGTTGAATAGTCGAATTGGGGACTTTCAAAGTAAGCTAATGCAAAAGAGCCATGGCTCCGATTCGAATTTACCACAGGCTGGAGGCCTCGAAAATCAGATTCGACGTCGAATATCGAAATGCAGCAACGATCCTAGCTTCGATTTGCGACCATTCAACAGGGAAATATATATGTGATTCTCATACGTATTGTTATGCAGGTAAAACAATTTTTGAGTCAATTACTTGCTTTCCTGTGGTGTTGCTCTTCAGGGAGGGACGAAGGTGACACAAACTTTTTAAGATTTTTTCCATTAAGCATGCGTGTTGGATAATTTTGCTTAGGGCGTTTGAAGCTCCTTGTGATTAATTCTCTGAAGAAGATCTGAGATTGTAACTGGTGCCTACATGTTGGATAAGTCTCTCTTGCCAGGAAAGAAACACTTCTCGAGCGTGGAAAGTGTTTGTGTGTCACCATCCCCCCATACCCGAGAGCAACGAGAACAGGAAAGCCAGTAAGTAAAACCAAACACCAGTGAAGATCTCCTTAAATTTCTCAGAGTGTGGATGACCGCGAATTGGCTGGACTGATTACCAGCACAGTCACCATCCAGATTGGAAGCTCGGAAGTAATGGGTGGTGCACAGGACGACGTACTTTCCATATTCTTCTCACCAGAAGTCAAACAGCTAGGCAGGAAAAAACGTGATCCCGATGCTGTTGGAGAACGAACTTCTGCCGGTGACGTTGCAGGTAGGTAGGTACCGTTCTACTAGGTAAAATTAAAATTTTGATGGTGGTTCGAGGATAGGTCTTACATGATCCCATATGAACTTCATGACCAGGGGCCTGAAAGCCATGGGGCGACGTCAGAGCAGCGATGTCTGGTGGTGAGGAATAGAAGTTCATGCTGGATACTAAGGTGGCTTAGCCAAACGAGGAGGTACCATATTATGTGAACTGGAAACTTCTCAGCTCTAACATTTTTCTCCTGTGGGAACCTGACAGGGTAGCCCAGTAGTTAGCATCACGGAATTTATGAAGTTATCTTAGACTACTCTTAAGTTTCAGAATTCGAATCCCAGGCTCATACACCTCATTTTTTTGCCTTGCTGGGGTTAGTTCAATTTCTCGACTATAGGTGCAGGACAATCTAACAGAGTTTCCCCACCTTGCCCTAGCTTTCACCCCTGTTAGTTTGAGTTACTTGGTGTTGGTATTCATGACACTTGGATCAATCGTAGTGTACTGTGCCAATGCGTAATGTCTAGTAACAATTACATAGCATCTTTTTTTTTTTTTTTTATAGAAGCGAGTCCCCACAATGCCAACCTCAGTGAGATGCTCCGAGACCCTTAAGCACAGCGCATTACCTTCTACAAAAACATCGGCTCACTAACTGCGAGAGTGTTCATATTAGGGGGTGGCGAAGCAGGGGAGGCACATGTTTTTGTACGGGGTAGTGCGTTGACAGGGTGTCCCGCTCTCTTTGTCACGAGCCAAGAAAAAGATGCAAAGAGCAAAGTAATCGTTGCTAGACAGTAGAAACAGTTGAACATCCACAACTCACGAACCAGAGATCCAAATTCGCCCAAAATGTGATGGTAGTTTGGGGACAGTTATTCCTAGATGGGAAGACGGACCAGCTTGAAGCATTCTCTACACGTAATTCTTCCCGTGTAGGTACCCACATACATGAAGAAGCAATTCTCCCCTTGGGAAGAACTACATGTTCGTGGGAAGAGAATGCTTCAAGCTTCAATGGTCCTTCTTCCTGTATTGTTTCAACGGCTGAACTTGTAGAGATGACGGGAAAAACGGATACTGAGCCAAGTGGAAATGGCACATAGCTTCCTCGCGTCTGAGAAAATTGTCTAAGTTCAAAACTCTTGATCGTGTTGATGTTCGTCAGCTTAGACAAAATGTCAACATAACTTTAAAAAAATTAGGGGTTAAAAACTCTTAATCGTGTTGATGTTTCTCAATTTAGACAAATGTCAAAAAAAAAAAATCGTGAACGAAACTTACTTACGTAACCGCATGCGTACAGCGTACTGTTGATTCAACCATCATGAAATTCATATGGGCGCTCAAGGTCCTCTACCAGCACGATCCCTGAAAATTTGAACATAATCAATCGGATTACAACTCTGGAAGATATGGCTGTAACAAGGAAATGGACCATATTTGTTCTGAAACGTAAAATGTGAGTGGAAATTTCAAATTTGGAGAACAAACATTTTTTGGATTTTAGTGACAACAAAGCTTCCGCTAGACTCAGCGCAAAACTCTGCTACACTCAGAAGCAAAACTACCTAATTGTCAACTAACAAATTGTTCCCCTTACTCAACTGGGCCACATCCCAACGAAACAAGATGAACAACAATCATCCAGCCAACTACTCTACCCACAACAAATTGTTCCTAGAAGATTTGTTCCTAGAATATAGGTTTGTTCGCGAAGACAATCTGGAACCAGTCCAAGATGAAACTGCGTTCTGAAAAGGGAGGGGGATAGAACAATCCAGAACTGGGTCTGCACGAACGTGCTCAGGATCCAGAATGGGTAACCTGAACCAGAGTAACCTACCTAACCTTGAAGAACACCTACACCTAGTGCACAAATTAAACCGTCCCAACAGTTCTAAAAAAAAATCCAGAATGGGTAGAACTAGTTCCAAACAGTCTGCCCATACAGCCCAGTTTTAATCCTGGGTCAGTGCTCACGCCGTACGTACAGAACAGCGTACACAGCGTACACAACGTACTAAAAAGGGGATGGCCTGGATAGAACGATTCTGGACCTGGTAGATCTGTGGTCAGAAAAATGGGACTTTTGAAAGTTCCTTATTATCTAACTGAATTAGGTGGGTACCTACTAGATTGAAGAGAAAACCCATTCTCTGTAAAAGGCACTTTATTTCTACCATCGTACCTATTTGGTAAATGGTACATATTTTATACAATACGTATTATTTTATGGTAAGGATTTCACACATTGACAACTGATTTTACAAAATTCAAACAATACGAACATGCGAACTAAAAAAAATACAACGAAAATCTATGACACAGAACAGGATCTATGGCTCCTCCCCACGTGATGATTCACCCTGTCCCTGTGTGTTTTCATACGTCCTTTCTGCGTTGTTTGGGTTCTCACAGTCGACAGTGTTTGGGTCGACACGGTGTGGGTTTGGGTCGACAGTGTGTAGATTCATTCGGTGTTTTTTCAGACTTCCTTTATGTTTTGATTTGTAATCACAAACATCGCAAGCATAGGGCTTCTCGTCACTATGAGTCTTCATGTGCAATTTGAGGTTACCTCCGGTGATTGTCCTGTAAGCACAGATATCACAGGCGTAAGGTTTCTCACCTGTGTGAGCTCTCTTGTGTATTTTCAGACATCCTGGCTGTGTGGATCTGTAATTACAAATATCACAAACATAGGGTTTTTCGCCTGTGTGGGTCCGCGCGTGTATCATCAGGTTACCTCGAGTAGAAGCCTTGTATTGACAACTGTCACATGCATACGGCTTTTCGCCAGTGTGTGTCCTCATGTGTGTAGTCAGAGGACCTAGCTGAGTGGTTCTGTATGGACACCTACGACAGGCATAAGGCTTGAGGTATGCATTGTAATCATCAAGTGTATCATCACTACCTGAAAACGCTTCGTCGTCGTCGACCATCTCTCCTTCATCTATCACCTCCTCAGGAATCGTCAATGCTTTGCGGTCGCCAATCATCACTTCTTCATCTATCACTTCCTCAGGAATAATCAATTCTTGTTTTATTATCACCTCTTCTCCAATCATCCTTTTCGGTTCTTGTCTTCACTCAACACAACACCTTCCTTGTTCCTTGATGACACTTCTGTGTTATCTCGATCACCGCACAGACATCACAGAACAGGATACAGACAACAACGACACGGTACAGACACAGTACGAAAACAACTCAGCGAGACGCACTAAGTTACATTACTTTATAAAGACACTACTATTCCAGTGTCTTGAATATTATACCTATAACAGCGTTAGGTATTGCACAATTAGTTTTGGTAAACTCAAAGGAGACGCGAACTTTCACACATCGTCATAATTGAAAGGTCAAAGTAACTCCGGTCCAAGCAAGCATAGAAGATAGAATACTGATACTACGTCGTGACAACTCTATTCCTACTTCCATGGGTAAAAGCCTTGAGTAGCCATTGGTGGGTGATCTCTTCTATTTCACGTGCTGAGAAGATCCAGTGTATTATTAGGTATATCATTAATTACCGTTTTATGTTTCGGGATCAGATTCAGTCAGAAATTTCTATTAATTAGTCTAGTATTAATTAGCTCTAAATCAATGGATGGGTCCCTCAGGGTGGCGGGGTCGAAACTCTGGAATGCAGGTGCACACGAGACTTTTAATGTACATTGTGGTCAATGTTGGAATGTTATACTTTTCCACAATAAATTTCTTTCTTCTTTCTAGTCAAGATTGTTAGCATCACATTTGGACACTGTATCCTCCCAAGAAAGTCTTGTTGAATTGTTATAGTGTCTGCTGCATTGTTTTTCTCTAGATCAAAATGACTGGGTACCTCTCGGAACTGGTGACTCATTTGTCCATGTATAATGCTACCATAGGGGTGCTCAAGTATTCGGCGAACAAACCAATGATAAACATAAACCGACCAGTCTTAACGCATTCTTCACACTGAGCCGGAGGGCACTTGAGCGGCCATCTCCCTCCCCACACCTGTCCTTGAGGAGGGAGTCATAGTTCCCCACCCGATTGCTTGGAAGCCCCGTTTCTCTTCACAATCTATTCAGTACGACCCTGGCTGTCACCCAGTACACACGAGGGCTCACGCCGAATTGTGAAATAAAAAATACGCGTATTTTTTTACGAGTGAGAGCATTATTCGCCAAAAAAATGTTCAGGGTGGTGGGGTTGACACAATTTGGGCTCCCCCATTGAAAGTGTTAACTTTACCTGTACCTACTTATTGTATTCAATGGGCGCCTACTCTTGAAAATAAAACCCCACTTAGCAAGAGCAGGAATCTAAGAAGTCTCTACAAGGAACACTGAAATTGTAGTTTCAGGATAGCATTATATCCTGCACGTTTGCAGTGAGAAAATCTTACAAAACGTCCTAATTTTATATAGCATTTCCAAGTCGAATTCAACCTTTTCCAAGTGAAGTTCAACATTTTCCAAGTCGAATTCAACTTTTTCCAAGTCAAATTCAACTTTTTCCAAGACAAATTCAACTTTTTCCAAAACAAATTCAACCTTTTCCAAACCATTTGTTTTGGAAAAAGTTGAATTTTACTTGGAAAATGTTGAATTTGACTTGGAAAAGGTTGAACTTGACTTGGAAATGCTATATAAGAACCTGCCAAGCAGAGTGATTTGGTCAGGGCCAGATCAAGTAAGGAGACTGAGCTGAACGCTCAATTCACCTTTTCTTTCTTAAATATCTGAATATTGGTGTCTTCAAATACTTCAAGCACCTGGTTTTCTTCTTATTGTTTGAGATGTGCCCCAAGCCTTGGGTTTGGGTCCAGGAAAAATGCAAGGATCCCATGAGGAGTCAAGGTTTTGTGTCTTGGCTAGCTAACTAACTCAAGTAAGAGTAGCTAGGTATTCTTAGCAGGATGGATTCTTTGTAACCAAAACTCCTGCTCTACCTACGTCCTAACAGTACTCCAAGGGTCAAAATCCTACCGTAGAGACTATTATATTGTGTATTATGGCTAAACAAATATGCATTTAAAGGATTTCCACACGTTTTCAGAAGGCGTCTCAGAAGAACTAGACAGGGTGCCCTCTCCTATATACAGAATGTGGGAAGGTTTGCCACGCCCAGAAATTGAGGAGCACATGCACCCTGACAGCGAAGCCGAATTCTTATCATCCTACAAATTCAGGGGACCTCTGTGCAATTATTTGGAAAAAAGCGATATCCCTCAAGACCTACAAGGCGCTTCCCAATGGCTTATCCAGTACTTGTTGACAGTGGCTAAAATCATGCTGGCTAAAGTTAAGGAGATCGAAACTGGATTGAGCATTGCTGTTTTGAAGGTGAGACTGAAAGATAGAAAAAAAAATACATTCTACAGGTTCAGAGTGGCAGTCCGTGAGAGATGAGCACAGAACAGGATACCTACTAAGGAGTTAAGACCCTTATTCCAAAATAATAAGTTATTATAAAATAACGTGTCGCAATATTTTAGCAAAGTAAAGCAAGAGGTCGAAAAACATCAGGGAATCAGAGGGAATCGAACCCAAAGCCTACAGATGTCTCGATCAGCAATCTAGAACCATCTGAGCTACACTGCACTGTCCCAACTGGAAGTTGAGATGTAATAGCAATATTAAGAGCTAGGTAGGGATCCAAGAGCGACGATTTCATATCATAATGAATTGAGTGGCTATAATATACCAAGGAATAATATATCTCAACCCCATAGGACATGGCAGAAGAAGAGGTGGTGCAGGCATCTGTTGCTTTCAAAGAAACTGCGGCTCAGAGGAAAGAAACCACTGCGTCCAAAGTCCTGGCAAAGTATCTCTCAGAAAGACAATCTTCCAGAGTGGAGAAAATTGAGAAAGATGAGAAAGTAGAGAGGGTAATTTCAATTCAATATGTGAAATTTAGGACAACTATGAGATAAGTGCCACTTATTTGGGTAGGTACCCACATACCTAACAGAAATGGCTTGAGGAGGGGCGTATGTGGAAGTTGAATAGGGTGATGCGTAGCAGGTATATGCCCAGAAAATAGAATTTTACCCTTAGTTACCTGTACGCTCGCCTACTGCTCTTCACCCTATACCATGAACTGGGGGAGCACCTACTTTTTTGGATCCTAGGTTTGTACAAGTATGAATAAGTACATTATTTTCTTCTTGTTCAGTTCTCAAGTTGAATTACAGATTCGAGATTCACGCATATCTGGCTTCCTGAAGGAACAAGTGGACGAAGAAGAGTCAGCAGATGATGTGGAAGAAGAGGAATTACTAGACAGGGAGCGACCTTCTGTCAGTTCAGAACTGGAATCGCCTTTCAGGTTGTGTGATGATTGCACAAGTTGAACAAGATTTAGAGCAGTGGTTCTCAACCTTTCCTCGGTCATGCCCCCCTGGTACCATAAGCATTTTGTGAGCCCCTCTCCAGGGCCTAAACAATCCCTTGTGAATGCCATCGCTCTGTAGTACCTAGCTACGATGTGCAAATTTTGAAGTTAGATCTTTAACAAATAACTCAGTCAGAGAAGTATAGCAATTCTGATTCATATAGAAATAACGCTTTCAACAGAAGACAGTAATAAGATAGTGAAAACTCAATTTTGGGAACGTGATTAACCATTTCATTACTGGACACCTCCAGCACCCTCTGCAGCCGGAACATTTTTCAACCCTTCATGACACGATGGTAGAAAGACAGTTTTTCCGTCATCTATCAGGAAGCGTTAGAACTAATACGATGATGGATAATACAGAGAAGAGGACTTCCATGGTGATATATTTTTCCACTTCTACACGAAGGCCTCGAAGAAAAGTTATTTCGACTGAAGATAGATGGCTTAAGAACCCGATAAAGCGGGCCTCAGCCTCAGCGCATGGCTGACCATTTGGGCGAAGAGGAGGGCCCCATATAATTTTTACGCGATATCACGGGCCTCAGAGCTAAAGACTTGGAAACTGGATTGAAATTTTAACCTTCATGATACAGGCTACTACAGGGAAATTTGTTACTGCAACATGCACCAGAGTAGCTGGTATTGAACTCAGCTGTCACCTTGGTCTTGTGACGCCTGTCTGTTCCTGTCTATTAATATCTTCTGATCCTATATTATCTACTATTTTCAGACAGTCCCCCCCCCCCCCCCCCCCCCCCCCCCCCCCCTAAAGTGCGCTTCCTCCCCACAGGTTGAGAACCACTGATTCAGGGGTTAACACGTTGAATGCGGATCCCGTTTTCACAGGTTGTCCCCAGGGGCGGCACCCCATTTTTCTCTCCCGATCCTTCATGCAGACGCCTGCAGAACCGAGTTGATTACTGGTGAAAGAAAGTTGGAAATTAGGAACGGAACGCTTTCTAGCGGTGGCTGAAATCACTAAGATGGGTAAGAAATACTCCAGAACCAATCAGAGACGAGATATCCTAAACTGGCGGGAAAATACGGATGCATGTCCATTCTGAGTAGCTGGCTCGATTGAGCCACTTCGCCCCTCAGATGCATCTTGAGCTTGCTCGATCGAGCCATTACGCATTCAACGTGTTAACCCATTGTGAGGTACAGCGACATTTGTTTTTGAGGATGTCTCCTGTGGCAAGATCTGTCTTGCCCAATAAGGCTGAGGAGAAAGGAGGCTTCCTGCATTGGGAGGATTAAAACACAAAAAAAATGAGAACTGAAGGAATTCTAGCGGAGATTAGGTCAGGTAGGTACCTACTTATATAAAACCACTCTGCAAAATTTCATGGTGCAGATAGTAAATTCTTGAGCCAGCAAAAAGTGTGTGGCACATGCACCCGTTAATGACTAGGATCAGACTCTCCACGTTCATGCAACTCCAGATTTGAGTCATTCTAGAATATTTTGAAGGTGCCGTTATTAAAGGATTATGACTGTGTTTCAAACAAACTTACGACCCATCTTTCAGCCCGCCAAAGCAGGAGTCACCAGAAGAACTGGAGGCCTTCGCTGATTTGCTTCATCAGCTGGATAACATGACGACCATTCCTAGCAAATTCAAACTGAAACAAGATCTCACTGCACAGTATGTGATCCGTAAGACGTCCCAGGTGATTCAGCAGAATAACCTCGTGCAACTGGAAAACACGGCTTTGGAGATATTCATGAACAAACTGCACATAACTATTAACTATCACATGGTGGATGGGAGCGACAATAACCGGCCTACATGGGGTCAGATACTCAGCGATTCGCTTTTCCGACTGCATGTATTCAAGGCAGAGACAGCATCCATGTCTAACAAGGATAATACAGACTCTATAAATATATCATCAGATAAAGGAACGGTGAGGATACATACTATTTTCACTATTAAGTAGGTAGGTACCTACATGCTGAAACAGCATGCCGCTCATATTCATACCTACAAGAATTAAAATAGCGAAGGAAGATTTGTGAGGTTGAAGTTTATCTGTTTTGTTTTTTTTTAAATATTATTTGCAGCCGTCTCAATCCATAAGTTCTTCCATTGTGGACACTGATACGATGGATTCTGTGTCAGTGTCAGTGCATGAGCTTTCTCGTTATATGTACACTCCGCCAACAGAAGTCATATCATTCGAGCCACTCACGTCCAACCACTTCTACGGAGTCAAGCCCCCACAGTACCGTTACATGTCGATTGAGGAGGCAGTAAAACGGGCAGACGAGAAGCGAGATCTGACGAAGAGGATTTATCAAATGAAGAAGGAGATAGTAAGAACATTTCTAAAAGAGCCCGAAAGTGATTCGGATAGCGACGAAGGGGATGAATCTAGTTGGAGGAAGTGGCTTGGCTATGAGAGAAGACAAGAGTTTGTAAACAATGCGATAGACAGGTTTGTGCTACTTGGTTGGGAGAAGTATTAACTTGTTAGGGAATAGTATTAATTAAAATAGGGAATTCCATAATGCTGCATATTGGTTTAGAAAAATCAAATGAAATTCGAACACGTCGCCCATTGTCGGAGTGCGTAAAAAAGTGCCATTATCCTGTTCATAACGTTCCAGCTTAATCCTCCTGAATGTTGCGCAACACAATGAAACTATGAAAACACTCAGGGAGTTATCAGCTAGAAAGCAAACCATTCTGCGAGAAATAGGCGAGAAGACAGAATACTGCAAAGAAATGGTGGCCATTCAGAAAATCAAGGAGACTCCGGTAGAGAAAAGGCTACCATCCCAACGGCGATTCTCTGACGTTCTTTTCAAGTAAGAACCTACTTCATTACATCCATGATAATTTTGCATCTATCTTCGTAATTTTAAACTTGTGACAGACCAAAACTCTAATGTGACCGTGTGATATTCGTTGACAAACTATGTATGCGCTAATGTCAAAAACTATTGAGTACCTACTTTACTACCTAGGCATTCATTCTTGCAGAACTATGAAGAGTTTTTTGGCAAACGATTTAAAAACAAAAAACTTAATGCTTGCCCACCAAAGAACTCTCACCACTCAGATTATTGAATTGACAAAAACTGTGAGACACCTCGAGCAATTAGAGAAGAAGACGGATTGGGGGGACTTGGCGTTGCAGCGGCTACAGTACAACAATGCGCACAGGAGGAATGCAACTGTCGATGAAGACATTATGCAACTCAAGAAACTCAACGCTACATATACGCTCAAACTAATACACGCAAGGTAGTTGTGATCAATTGTAGTACTTGAATTAAGAACGAATTTAACGAGTTTCAGCTATATCCTACCCACCTGTTAAGACGTGAAAGGAGGTGTCACAAAATGTTTGTAATATGTCCAACGCATTCTTGTCCATGAGAACCATGTTCTTGTATAACACCTCCTTCACCAATTTTTCAGCTGCACAAGCGTCCAGAATTAGGTAATACAGAGTTTTTGTTCCATCATCTTTAGATGTTCCACTGTAGAAACAATTCTCCAAGATGACTAACATGAGAAAGACAGGCCAAATGAGCTTGAAGCATTCTCCTCTCATAAATGTGTAGTTCTTCACGTTTATGGGGAGAGCTAATTCTGCTTGTACACAGGAAGAACCACGTATACCTGTAGAGAATGCTTCAACCTCATTGGTCCGTCTTCCCACGTCATCTTTGCATATTGTTTACACCAAGGGGATGAAAGCAAGGATTCGGGCACGGCGTCAGAGCTTGATAGAAGTGATGTGATGAATTGTGATGTGGAAGTTCATTGTAGGGGTGTTCAAAACACCACAAACGAAAACACACTGCGATGTGTAATACTTATCAGCTCCAAAATTTTGCAATCTAAAGCAATTGACAGGGTGGCTGGGTGTCGTAGATTTTAAGGAGATTCCTCTAAAGGCCGGTTTCACCAACGTTTTTAAAAGGCGTTTAACACATTCAGTGCGGAAGGGTGCTTAAGCGCCACTCCGAGTCTTCACACGGAGCGGGAGGGCACTTAAGCACCCATATCCCTCCCCACACCTGTCGTGGAGGGAGTCATAGTTCCCCACCCGATCGCTTGGAAGCACTGTTTCTCTTCACGATCTATTTACTACGACCCTGGCTGTCACCCAGTACACACAGGAGCTCACGCCGAATTGTGAACTAAAAAATACGCGTATTATAGAGTGAGACCATTTTTTGTTCAGGGTGGTAGGGTTGACACAATTTGTGCTCTCGCACTGAAGGTGTTAAACGAGTTTAACATAAAAACCTCACCTCGGTCACAAACAGTTCACAAACACAAACAGGTCACAAACTCGTAGGTTTCACAAAACAGTTCTCTGTCAGTTCTCTGGCTCAACACTAGGCACGCTATGACGGGAAGAAGAAAAACCCTCAATTGCCACTTCTTCTTTTTCTGGGGGACGCCTCAGTAGTTATCGCACGTGGCTATGATTAGATATAGATATTAAGTCCTCCAGCCTCAACCCAAACTGTATCAATCGATTCTTGGCTGAATTGACAACTGGTAGCCCCAGTCTAGGGGAAACCACTCAGATTGATATGGCTCTGCCATCTACTGAACTTGAAGAAGGGATGTGATAAAACGGCACTCTTCATAAGTGTGTTATTGGAATTTAGTATCCACCCTCACACAAATCTTTTTAAAAGCAAATTTGTAAATGTTGTCAGGCTTCGAGAACCCAAGGTTTGTTTTTTCATATGATTTCGCAAAACTTATTATGCAGGATTCTCAACAATATTGATATTTCCTAGAGAAGAACTTGACGCCAAAGTACGAGAAAATCGAAATTTGATGAAGCAGAGGGATTTGTCAGTGAAGAAGAAGAATTCTCACAAGGAGTCTTACATGATCCAGCATAAGAAATTAGTGACAGTTCAAGAAGATTTGAACGAAGCACCAAAAGTTTCTGACGTGGAAAGGTAAAAATTATTGAGGCACTTCAAACTCTGGTTGTGTGCTTGATTCATGTTGCAGCTTGCATCTTCATCCAAATTATTCAATAGTGCTCATTTTCAGATTTGTCATACTGGCCAAAACCGAGGAATATAAGAAAAAGAAAATGCGGCAATACCAGACAGAACTTGAGGTAAGGCAAGCTAACAAGAAAGTTCGGTACCTGCAAAGTCGGATAAACGGGCTTTCAATGGAACCAGAAACGAGGGAAAGGTTAAAAGAGAGACACGACAAGGTTTGTACAGAGAACAGAGCTATGATGTCTACATATATGCCTACATTCTAATTCTCAATTCATACCGAGCTTTCTCCTCTCTGACGGCATGGTTGCCTCTCTTCAACAAGTTAGGTACCTACTTCTCCTGTATCCCCTTTAACAACGTCTCTCCACACCATCCATGCTGTAGGATTCTACGCTTGCCCATGGGCAGTTCTACCTCCATGGCCCACAGGCTGGGGTGGAGAGGGACTGCACACCAGTAGGTTCAGAAGGAAGAGAGTAGGTATAGACAAACACAGTCAGAGAAACGTCTTAAAGATTATCGGTGTCATAGGTTTGCCCACCTATTACAGGTGGGTTTTTGAGAGGAGAAGTGAATTGGCTCTCCAATCTAATGCGCATTTAATTCACCCCTCAACACGTTTAGGTCCCAAACTTCAATATATTGGACTCGTGAGAAGCCTTTACAAGAAAAGTCCTCACATTCTCATTTATCATCGCTTAAGCGCCCCTCCATACCTACTGAATGAGTTAATGTCCTCGCGAAAGTTGTGTTCTACGTATAACAGTGTGGACACGGGTATGGATACCCTCCCCACACATTTTCCCCTATCCATGAGCCTTCTGGCTATATATTGCCTTGCTAGATAAGCCATCACACCTATAACCAATATGCCTACTATTGTATAGCTAAATTTTTGAAAGCCAGAATTCAACTTTAGGTCGTCAGAGCCACCAAGTTTGTGAACGTGCTGCAGAAATGGTGCGAAGAGGCAGAAAAGAAAGAGTTTGGTGTCGGAGTCATAGCTTTGGAACCGCCAGGGCACAATCAGAGCGATGTGAGATTCCCAGAAGCTTAAAAACCGAATTGATAAGCCATGACCCCTGAAATGAATTATGAAAATGAAAGAACGATTCTAAGCATTTCTTCTGTTTTTATTTGACAGTAAGGAGATTGAAACAAGAAGGTCTGCTCCAACTTTTCGAATAGCAGATACCTATAAACAGAAAATGGACAAATCACAATGAAGCTAATAGGTAGGTACCAAGGACACTTGACATTAATTTAATGAGAATAAAGAAGGGAGCATGGAGAAGAAGGAATAAAGAAGACAATGATAACAATAAATGAGAAGAGATGAATGCGGAGGTAATTAGAGTAGGATCAGCAGGTTTTCGAGTGGTGAAGAAGATGACGAAGGAAGGAAAGGCTGCTAAGATTCTGCAAAGTGGGGCATACATCGCCTCAAATAGCCGAGTGGGTGACTCTGACAGCCCTAGGTAAGGCGTTTCATAGTCTTGGACTACACAGCTGCGAAGGAAGTGGTACCTACTGAGGCATTATAAGATGACCATGAATAGGTTCAGGTGTAGATAATATGCTCCCTTGAGGGTACCTACCCTCAGCGAAAAGCCCAAGGGCACCCTTGGCTTTGCCACTATGAATAACTAGAGGATTCAACCCCCCTTGAGGGGGATGTAGGAGGGCACCCTTGGACTTGAGGGAGGACCATGAATGGGAAGAAATCGTGTATGAGAAAATCAAATTTTTTCTGCCTTTGTATTGTTATTTGGAAAAAAATAATACTGCCAATACAAAGAAAAAAATAGTTTATCGTTCGGGTGTAGAGAAAACTTGGAATAAAATCTCAGCTGTTTGAATAACGGAGGATTCCGAAGGCTCTTTCCTACGTCACACTCCTAGAACTGAACCAAAAAAGAAAGCGCTGAGATCGCATTGAAAATAGGAATAATTTAAATAATTAATTCAATCAATTTATTAAGTATGTAAATTCTATTCTCAATAATTAGGAGCCTTAACAGTGATGGGCTTTGAGTTTCGTTTTGTTCAGTTGGCATCTTGAATGGAATTGGCCAATGACAGACGCCTTACGCCTTCATTATTATTTCTTTTGAGTTTGTGTGAACAGACCATCAAGATAACCCGGACGAATCCATAAGGTTAATATAAATACAAAGCAGAGCATGTCCACCTTCATCATGGCAGAAGGAATTTGAATTTTATTTTCTTTCTTCCCAGCACCTTCATAGATCCGTACATTACAAACAAATCTAACGCAGGAATTGAAACTCTCAACATTATATATTATCCTAGTGTGAAATAAGGGATCGAACAAGGCCACGCTTCAATCAAAATTCAAAACCCAACTCATTTCAATCATCACCAATGCCCACCCGACGAGTTCTCCATGTCCAAAACGAAAAAGACGGACCAGAAGTAATACCGATATCAGTGTTGCCAACCACGAACTTAAGTTCGTAGATCTACATAGAACTACCCATGAACTTCTTTCCCTGATCTACGATCTTATCGATGAATATGATCAATAAATAATTAGAATTGAATGCACCATTCTTCATCATACCTACCTACATATCCATATTTAATTCAAAAGTACTTACCTATTTAATTTTAGTATAAATTTTCTCCTATATAAATAATTAAAAAAACGCCTGTTACTGTATCCTTGTTACTTTTTATAAGTACGCACGGTGGGACCCAAGTCCTCTGTACTTTTTGAAAAAAATAAATAAAATATTGTAAAAACTTCTTAGATTACTGTTCTATTGTAAAAACTTCTTAGGTTAACTAGGGACTTTAATCCTCAATGCAAAGAAGTGTGTAAGTATGGAAAGAAAGAGGAATATGGTGGGTAAGTCAGTAGGCACCTAACATCTATATATTTTATTTAAGTAATCCATATTAGTAAGGTAATCTATAAATTTATTATATCAATTAAATCCATAAATTTAGGTAATTAGATATTTTATTTAGGTAGGGTTTATTTAAGCAATTTAGGCACCTAACATCTATCTTATTTAGGCAAGATTTGTAGGTGCATAGGTTAGGTGTGCTTCGGGAATTCATATCAAGTAGGTACCCACCAAATAATAAAAACCATTAATTTCTTCATAATTTACAGAATGGAAAGACGAAAAAATTAAACAAATAAAGGAAATACCAAATAAAATAACAGGAGAAAGTGACAATGATGATGATGATGATTGTGACATTATTTGATTTGAAGTAAAGACAGATTGATGGTGGATTTGATTACTTTTCTACCTATCAGAATTACAATTTTCATTCAATTGTTCCTACATTTTTATACCTTTAGCGAATTTGCGAAGAAAATGAAGCTATTGCAATGGCTTCAAAATTTTTGTAATGCAAATTTTTGACAATTTTCTACATGGAAATCCGTTTCAGACCATTCTAAAACGATTCCTGAAATGTAAAACTTTTTCATATGTATATATTATATTTCTGTCATTCCAGATGATATCTGACCGAGGGATCGGAGATAAAAACGCTGCAAATTATTACACAACGGTTTATTAT
>JAEMON010000014.1:8661645-8673761 GCA_030264115.1 Lygus lineolaris | reverse complement strand
GCTCGCTGGGCGACAGACGGCGCGGAGATCGAGGGTCAGCCCAGGGCGTACCCAGACTCTCCTGACTGTTACAGCTATCATCGGCTTCAATATCAGCCAGATGATTTATATGTAATTAGAACTAGTGGAGCCGGCCAACCTCAATACTTACATTCTTATCAGCAGAATGACGCCAATTTCGAGTACCTACAGTTCCCCAATACCTTATTTTTACATTTTGAAATTGAAGTGTCAACATTTGGATTAGTGTCAACAATTGGTGCTTTTACCCTATAGGCAGCTAATGTTTAACAGATTTTACTGATAATTTTGCCCTTCAGTTCTTCAGGTGAAAATTGATTGACGTGCAACTTTTCGAATTTGCAGATGGTTGAGGATCGCGTGCCGAGAATACGCCTCCCACTCTGTTACTTCTCCCACCCTCTCGGCCAACCTCTGCCGCCCGACTGTCCTCCGTCACGCCGGCGAGTTTCTTTCCCCGCCGCCAGTGTCGCCAGCGTCGCAGTCGGTGACGCCCATCACTCAGCCGCTTCTCCACTCGCTCCTCACGCCGCCCTACAGCGACGAGAAGAAGTTCTACCACGAGGACGACGAAGAGCTTGCCGTCCCGCTGCCACCTCACGACCAGGAAGCTTCCGTCTGGCACTCGCCTGCCTACACCCCAGAACTTCTGCACTGAACAACACGATGGAGGTTAGTTGCGTTGACAATCCAACCCAAGGGATTTTTCATTTATCCATTTACACTTTCAATCCTATGGCGATTTTTAGGGCACCTTCTTATGATAGAACCTGTTGTAGCCCATTCTGCCTGCATACAACTGCCTAAGAAACCCATCAAACCGGGAAAAATGTGGTTTAGAAGTTGAAGGCTAACTGCATCTTTCTTAGGTATCTTAGAAATGTGTTTTCATCTTCTGTTCTTCAATGTTCTACTTATACAATTACCTACTATAGAAGATTTGAAATAGTACGAGTATTATTTTAACCCTTTGCATGGCACGTAGGCTTTTTGTGTTGGCAACATTGGAGCTCATGAGAGCCCTGAGCGCATGTGTAAATTCCTTTCAGGTAGTTCTTGAGTGACTGGTGTGGATCTAGTTTGACTTTTCTTATTCTGGAAGACTGAGTAAAAAAAACTATTGTAAAACAGCAGTACTACGTTCATTTCAAGATGTATTTTGTAGTCATTTTTTGTAGATCTATTTTATAGATATTTGTTTTTGTCATTTTGTAAACCTACTCAATGTAGAAATAAGGCTGCTTTTTTATTCGAAGAAATAAAAATTTTGTTTCATTTATTGAAGAAAAAAGAAATTTGAAAAATTGTTTTCTAATAATTATGTTGAAATTGGTTATATTGGTTGAAAGAAACACTGTTGAAATGTTTTCTACTACGCTTACATTTACAGTTGTAGATACATTGAAAAAAGTTATAGAAAACACAGTTATAGATACATTGAAAAAAGTTACATTTTGGATATTCAGAACAGCATAATTTGCATCAATTAGGGTGGTAGGCCAAAAAAGCCCGCGTGTCACCAGACACGAGAAAATTTCACGTGTCATGCAAATGGTTATATAAAAAAATAAGGAAATATCTCCAAAATAGCTTGATACCTTTGCAAAGCAAGATTGTCGTATCTACTCTTAGTTATGGCAGCAGTAATCAGTTGTACAATGGGGTCTTCACAGGAGCGGGATCTGTTTTTTGCCAATTTTCAGCTCAAATTCCCCCTTGTTTGGCCACAAAACGTGTGGAAAGAACGCTTGTGACGTTGTAAAATCCCCCATCCGGTTGCAGGGTGGGATGACGGGATACAATCCCTGTTTTCGCTGATGTTTTGGTGGTGTGGTATTTAAGTTTAACTCAAAAAACTCAGAAAACTTAACTCAATTTTTTTAAATGAAAGCGTAACACAGTAGTGATGTGTATACTGCCGTATGAAGGTAATACACTTGGAGTCGGAAATGTTAAATTATCAGAAAATGTCTTCAAAGTTTTGGAACTTCTCCGACAGGTTATGACCATCCATCGGGTTGCTGGGATGTTCGTTGCCGGTTACACGTCTCTTGTGGACTATTTCCAACCCTTGGGGGGAAATGTTTCCCCAGCAACACCATTGGGGGATGAAAAACTATAGATCAGGTGTTTTCCCGCCAGCCACCCTCATAGTCCAACCACCTTTTTGGAGGAAGAACACCTGATGTGGGGCTTCAGGTGATTTACCTTCTGAAATAACAACTAAAGTCCAATTTGGAGGTAAAACACCGTACAAGATTATTTTCCGAGATCAGGCGTTTTACCTTCACACGGATGTGGCTGGCCGTGGGGATCAGGTGATTATTCAGCTAAACAGCAGGTGTTTTTCCAACTAATTGGGCCTTTACGGTCATTTACCTCCAAATTGCCTTTCATTTTAAAATTTGAGGTTCAAATGTCAACGTTTTCCGGTAGGATTTCGTAACTTTTCACTTCACCAATGGCAAGAGCGGTTCCAAATGAGGGGGAAAAGCAGAAAACACCGATTTCGAACATTTTAGAGATCAGTTCTTTTACCTTCACGAGGCAGTATGTGAGAAAGTAAATACCTGTAATGTATACTACTATTCAATTTGTTTCGTGTTTTCAGGATGTGATTCTAATCTCTCAAACTGCAGATGGTAGCTCAGCCTCAGGCTAGTTGACTGGCACGTCGAAGATCCAGTCTGCGCTGTCGGCCCTCCTTCTTGTCAAAGGTACCAACTTTACCCGGATAAGGAAAAGAGAAACATAACATTAGAGGTTACTGCTAGTAATCGTGTATTCAATTCAGTTTGGCTCCTTAGAATATCCATGTTGCCGCCTTGTAATGAACCTTGCCAGTCTGGAAGGAATATTGCTTACGAGTCTACCTAGGTGGCGGAAGCATTATTCCTTCCCTGTGATCAAAGAGTTTAGAAAGAAGGATGGAGATGGCACATCATCATCAGCCAATGAGAGCTTTTGACGCAAGTAATTACTTAAAGGCCAGCCTAGAATCATGGCAGCATCGAGGTAGGTATTATAAGTAGAGAGAGCATGAGGAACGTGCGTGGGTTGTGGGAGCGGTTGCCCTCTCTCCTAGAGGACTCATGTACTCCAGAATACCTAGAAAAAAGTAAAGTAAACAACCATTTCAGGCTGGATTTTTGTCCGACTGCCGGTCCTGGCGTTGCGGACGTCATCAGCTGTCCTCCAAAGGGAGGATCAGAATTTGATCTGATGATTTCGCTCAAGGCTACTCATTGCCTCCCCCCCTTGAGTGGAGAGGGGATCGCCGACGGCCCGACGCCAAAATTCTGAGATTTGTGGTCCCAGCCACGGTCACCCATCCAAGTACTAACCACGCCGCTGAAAGTTTGAACTTCGGTGAGCTGTTGGGAACCGGTTTATTCCACCAGATAAGGCCGTCGGCTCCGAGAATACCTTGTGAACCTGTTTTCTTCTCTGATTGGGTCAAACAGGGGAGTGCGCCAAGTGGGAAAAATCAGAAGAAACTTTTCACTTGAACTGCACAATAAAGAGTCACTTCGCTTTGGCATTTTATTTCAAAGAGGGCGGGAACAGCATGGTCGCTGCCATAAGGACCCATCGAAAGGTGGCCCCCCTCTCGTCCTAATGCTTCCTGTACTTATATTAGCTCGATGCATGGCAGAGGAGGGTAACCTCCAACACTGTTATAAAACTCACTTTCAAACTTGATTTCCAATACTGATGGGGTTCCCTTAAGTGCATTTAAATTTGTTGAAACATTCGAATTTGAGTGAACTGAGTGAAAGTTTTCAAAAATTATTCGAGTGGGAATTTCAATGAAGTCTATCGATACATCATGATAGTATATATCGATTCTAATCGATAGTATAACATCGATACTGGTAGACGTCGTAATCCCATTGGTTGTCGAGGTCCATGCCCCCAAGAGGCGGAGCCTAGGGCGGAGTCCTAGGTCCCTTCTTCCCCCTCCTTGATACACCCTCTCTATCCTTCTTTCTAAACTCTTTGTGATGATTTTTTTGATCAATCGTCATTGGGAGGTAATTTGTTTTAAGTGATGGGACTAGACCAGGCTCCCCTTAACCCTGGAAGGGTACCCATGTGTTGATTCGACGTGTGTCCGATTTTATTAGCATCTAGTGACTGCTAGGAGCGCAGCAGGGACTTGAGACTCTACGAGTGCCTCTCCCCTTCATATCGAACAAAAAATTGAAGTTAAATTATGTATTTTGTTTATGTTCAATAAATCATAAAAGTACAATCCAAAAAATGAGCTACGAATGCTGTGAAAAAATGATTATGTACCTCAATACTGTTACCTGTAAGTGTTCAATGAGTTGAAAAATTATACTTTCGTTTATTGGGAACCTTGCTATTCGAAATTTGACTGTCTATGGACCTTGAAACGGCAATTTGAATCAATTTTTCAGAGGTGTCGTTGAATCGACGTGTGGGTACCTTCAAAGTGTGATAACTCAAGGGTCTTCTAGGATTAATTGAATAGAATGTGTTCAAAGTTGTACGTGCCTCCTTACAACAATACCTTAGTCCGTACAACGATTCTCCTAATTAATAATAAGGTACGTAAGTCTCTGGCCAATGTTGCCTACCCTCAGTGTGAAGCCGCCACAGCTACACAGCTGTTTTGTAACTGGTTAGATGCATATTGGATATCAAATATTGTTCCTGTTTGATTCCGGAATTTGTTTTTCTTGGAGATAGTGGAGTAGAGTTGTGGTATTCCAGTGGGTCTAACTGTAAGTTTTCAGTTCAAAATACTGTGAAAAGTATGCCGAGTATGGGAAAGGTAATCATTATTAGAGAGATCCTACGAGCGACACGAAGATTGGCATCTAATTTTTGTATCGTATTGGCTCGGACGAGCAAAGTGGAAGCTAACCTTGTCAAAGTTCGTATCCCAATGTTTTCCCATATCGTGAAATTAGTGTCGTATCGTAAAGTGACAGTTTTCATCATGCACGAATACTCGAATTCATTCAATCTCAATTCATTGTCTGCCGAAGACCGCAACATTGTTTTTTGAGTGTATGCTGAGCATCAGCTTGAAAGAAATGTGCCTTGTTATCGCTGTGGAAGGTTATCCTGCGATATGATGCCACTGATACGAACTTTCTGTTGTATCTGAAGTGTCGTATCTTTACGAACTTTAGGAAGTTTCTGTAAGAGATACGATTTTGTATCTCGGTACGAGATTTCGTTACTGGTCATTACTGGAGATGCTGCTGTGATACGATACAACAGTACACGATGCGAAACTTTGTATCTTGAAAAGCAATCCTAGGAACTCTCTCTTATTCTGTGGCAAAAGGAAGGAAATAGATTATTGAATATCTGATTTTTTAATGGTGGAGCAACATTCTTTATTAAACAAAATTACGCCATCAGCATGTAGCGACCTACTGATACTGGAAAAGCGGAAAGTAGTACGTCTATCATGGGCGAGCTAAGTACACACGCGTTATAAGAGATCCATTACTTCCCTGTGATTGCTTTCCCCACTTATTCTCACTAATGTTACTTTATATTTCACTTTATACCTTCACTTTTCATTCTGCTAGTAGCATGACTGCTAGTTTCAATGCGATCGATCTGATAGGTTGTGTAATACGTTTACGTTCCAAGCCCCCCATAACCTTTCTACTTTTTGTGTATTTTGTGGTTATTCCTTCCAAGGCTTAAAAAAGGGAGTAGTCCAAAAAAATAGATTTTTCGTTTTTATTTTTTAATATAACTGTAAGCTGATAGGCACTAGGGAGGTTAAATAATGGTTGGTCGGTCATCAACAGCTACGGTAAAAGCAGAATGTATTCTGAATTTTAGGCGTCTCACTCGCCCTTATATACCCCTAAATTGAGCACAATTTCAAGCTGAGAGCCGGTGATTGGTCAAATTTGACGTCACCCTGACTCAGAGTTGACGTCACCCCGACACTAGCTCTCCTGGCGGCTGGAACAAATTCTTCTTAAATTTCATTATTAGCGCTCCTAGCGGAGAATATTGACACAACCTACCTCTCTCTAGTGGCGCTGCTAACGCCCCTCTCGAGTACTAGTATCCTAGGAAGAGTCTTAGCTAATTTGTCATGCTACATAACTATGCAAAATTCCAGACAAGAGAAGATTGTTAGAACAAAATTAAAATCGGATGACCAGAACTGGAGTAATGATTTTTTGGAACTCTTACATAGCGCAAGCTTTTATAGTTGATAGGATAAGTTTCAAACAAAACCTGGTCGTTGATAACCTTGAAGCTCATTCAGAAGTGATAGAATACATGGATACTAAATAGTATAGGTACTGAACATGGAACTAAAAGGTATACTGAAGGTTCCACATGTGAAGTGGTTTTGTCAGCCAAGCACATAAAATCAAGATCAGAACAGTTATAAGGGACCTGCTGTCAGAAAAACCGCTGTCCTGAGAAGTCGCTTTTCGGCTAACAAATGTTCCTTTTGCTCGTTAACAACTCAACCAATTTCGTTCTAATTTTTACAAGATGTTCACATAGATGTATTCTAGTGGTGGTGCCATTGAAATGTCGTTGGTAATTTTTATTTCGTGGATACAGATTTTTGTGTCACAAAAACATTCTTAGATTGGTGTGCCACTTTTTTGAGTTTCGCCTACTTAGGCTAAAAAATCAATAAACTAAAAACAAAATTTACGGCAGACATACTTCCAGGTGTAACAACAGTACCATAAAATTTCAAATCATTGAGCACAGAATTGTTGGAACTGTGAAAGCAAAACGTGAAAAAAGGCGCCCGCGGGGGCATTAAAATTGGACTACTCCCAATAACCGTATTTTGTTCTTTTAATATTTTCGTTTTGGAATGATTTTTCTCACTAATGTTTGGGACAAATTTCATTGAGTCGTTTCTATTCTCGAAAACTCTTCATCTCTTACTGGGTGGACATGAATCCTCAAGGAATCTGCGCTCTTTACCTCCATGATGGTTCCTTTTGGATGGAAGGTTATGAACTCGTTATGACGTGTTCTCGAACGGAAACTCGCCTTTATTGATTGGTTGGTGACGCCAAGATTTTCCATGATCTGTGATCTAAAGTTACGATTATGATATTTTGTGGACTCAAGTTCGAGGTCCCCTTCGATTGAGCCACCGAGAATTCAGGAAGTATGACAGAGACACTTCTTTTCTTGTAGTTTCGATTATAAATCTTGTCTTTCAGGACATTATCTCTACTCTTCGTAGTATTTCACTCCTTGTATCATCTTAACTCATGCATTCGAGGAAAGCGAAGAAGACACCAGCACATGAAGCAAAATTTCTAACAACCACATCAGCATTTTTGAAAATTATGAATGAACGTTAGCAATTGTTTTCAATCTTCGAAAATCAGAATGGTTTAAGGTACCCTCCGTATAGGAAATTTCGAATTCCCCTCCTGGCAATTTACCAAAAGTTTTCCCAAAAACCTCGATAAAAACCATTTTTTACAGACTGCCCCGAGTTTCTCGTTGATAAATTGGAATTTCACTTCCACAAGTTTTCATCTCTTCTGGAAACCACAAAATTCGGTAGAGTCATCATTTACGTTCTTCAATCTCATTGGTTCATGGCATATCGTCTTCTCTTTCCTCGCGTTAAGATGACGCAAAGAACGACAAAATACTCTTTGATTCATCGCTTCTTACAATATTCCAATTAACCTGCTTTGGGATCCTGAAGTATTTCCACATCACATCATCTATTCATGTCATAAATTCAATTATTTTCCCGCGAAATTATGTTTTTAAATCACATTATACTTCTTACCACGGACAAGTTTTGTTATAAACCTTTATTTTGACTCCTAGTCACTGAAAATGGGCGTTCCGCCTCAAAAAAGATGAGTATTATTAAGATTCGGCCGTTTACCTATTATTTCTAGGGTATTAATCTTTTTACCAATTGATATTTGTTAAATTCCTTCACTACTATTATTATTAGTAGTAATTATTATTGTGTAAGAGGTTTCGTTATCTTTCAATTGATTTTTTTAATCCCTACTGATTTCCTCATAATTTCTGCCTCCCTAGAAATTTGTTTTAAAATCTTGAGCTACAATACCTTATATTCCAATTTCAGCATCACATTACCATCTATTTTTCGCTATTATCTATAGGTGGTAATATTTTGTTGAATATGTCTAGATCAATTGAAATCTGTTTCATACAGTTGGTCAACATGTATAAAAATAAAATAAAAAAACCATTGCAAAATAAACTTTTCCTACCTGAAGGCTGATCTTTGGCTGGTTTAGGCTATATCACACTTTTTTTTAGCTTTTTCTCGGGTTTTTTCTGCTTTTTTTTGCTCGAAAATAGCAACTAAAGAAGAATAACAGTGTGAAGTCGAAGAGGAATAAAAGCTGAAATCTTCGGAACTCTAACGTTACTTCAAGTTTGATCGTCCATTGGTTATCTTCTAGCTGTTTTCTTGCAACAAAGAAATTGATAATTTGACTAAAACTGCGCATAAGCTTGAAAATGCTCCTCCAGGATGCGCTCCTTGGGGGGGGCTTGGGGTAAAGCTGAAAAGTGCTCTTCTTCCACTTCACGTTTGGGAATAAGAGTAAGCCCAAAAAAAGCTGTAAAAACGCTCGTGTGATATAGCGTTATGACAAATCCCGTTCCATTCCTTCTCGATGCAAATGGTGGTTCTCTCATGACAAGTTTCTAGGGACTGTAGAAATTGTATTACTACATCGTGAACAACGTATATTGCATGTTTATGTGCGTAATATTATTATTATATAGGATTATGTGCCTTAAGTACCAACTCAATTTATTTGGAGGACCCCCTACCAAGTACCTTTCAAGCAATCAATCAGTCTTTTTTCATTTGGAGTAGTACCTGTGGCTTAACGATTTTGTAAACCTTACTGCACCTTACGTTAAGCTATCGGTCTACCGAAGCCAACATGTTTTCATGCGAATGCATTGACTTGTAAAAAAAATTACAATTCTAAAACATAACCTTAAAACAAAATAAGAATTGTTGGTATGAAACCACAGTCAGTGTATAAGGCTATGGTGAGAATACCTTCTTCATGTATGGTAAAATATGACTTTACTCTCAAGTACCTAACTATTGGTTTAATAATAAAGATCCAATTATAAGTACCTATTCTTCGTGATTATTGTTATTTCCTTCATCTGCTTATATTACCTACATATTAAGTTTATTGAGATTATATTTTCACTGTATTCGTTTTTGTGTGAATTTGTCTGATTTGCTACTTCTACGTAGGTATATTTTTACATATTCAAGTTTCTATACTTACCGTAGTTCGTATGTTGAGTTTTGAAGTAAAATGCTCGTACAGTGTATTTTATACGTCCTTGTGTGAACCGTTATGCATTGCACAATAAACTAGGTATTAAGATACTTCAATCTGTTTTGTTATTCCAATTTTCCCCGCCATTATGGATATTTCAGTTTTGTTTTAGCTTAAAAATGTTGGTACCACGGACTCATGAACGAGTACATTTTTTTAATTTCTTATTTTATTATTATTATCATTTGTGTGTGTGTGTGTGTGTGTGGATGAAGATCGAAGATTAATTGATTAAGATAATTGATTGAAGATTAACCTTCATTAATAATAATATTATCGAAAACCTGGAGAAACACTCTTTAGGGCGATGATAACTGGAACACTTACTGTATCGAAAAATAAGCCTTACAACTTAAAAAAAAAAAAACCCTTACAAATAAAATAAACAAGTCAAATTAAAAAAAAATCTAATAAAAAACGAAATAAGTCAAAATGTAAACAAGTCGAAATATTTTGAACAACGAAAAATAAACAACTCGAATAAAAAAAACCTTACAAGTCGAATAAAAAAAACCCTTACAAATCGAATAAAATAAACAAGTCGAATAAAAAAATTGTGTCTGCGTCGGACCAGACGGTGGAAGTTATACTTCTTTGGCCACCAAATTTGTTTGGATGCATTATTATTTCAATGAGCTCCATATTAGACTCAGCTGATCTGGGAGCTCAATTTTCGACTCAGCTGATCTTTGAGCTCCATTATCGACTCTGCTGATCTGAGAGCTCCATTTTCGACTCAGTTGTGTTCAGAAGTCCCTCAAGGGCCCACATACCAAATCTCAGAATCGTGGGATCATTAGGGGAAAAACTGGATTCTAGAGCCACTCAGCTGATCTGGGATCGGTCAGTTGTGTTCAGAAGTCCCTCAAAGGCCCACATACCAAATCTCAGAATCGTGGGATCAGGGAAGTAGTCAAAAGCATACAAAACGTACAATCTTCGATTGTTCTTATGAAAAATATCTTATGAAAAATGTCTTACGAAAAATGTCTTATGAAAAATGTCTTACGAAAAATGTCTTATGAAAAATGTCTTACGAAAAAGTTCTTATGACGTAGCGTGACGAAATTTCTCGACCAACATCCCATCCCAAAGTGTCTAACGGGCGCAAAGAAGTATAACTTCAAAAATTTTTGAATAAAAAACAAAAACAAGTTGAATAAATAAACAAGTCGAAATATTTCCAGCAACGGAAAATAAACAAGTCGGATTTAAAAAAAAAACCTTTCAAGTCGAAAAATAAGATGGAAGTGTTGTCAGTTTAGAAGGTAAATGAGCGCTTATTATAGACAGGTGTATTCACGTCTTTATTCTTGGATAGATTACTTTATAGTGTGCTTACGTTCAACACCTACATACTGTAGTAGGTAAGATCAGTCTAGCAATACAATTTTGTGCACACAAATCAGTCATTGGGTAGAGACCGGTTATGTTTATTTTCGCCTCAATTAAGTAGATATCTACTAAATAAGTACCTAGGCGAGGGTGCTGTACCTGAGAACGTTTTTGACTTTCTTAACTTTTTTTAGTCACCTTATGATTAGTATTTTTGGAAGTTTATAATTTTCTCAGATACTGAAGTGAGTTGCACGTATGGAGATCGACCCAACACAGAAATATTTGTCAATTTTTATCGGGAATGGGGTCCACTGAAGTCTTCACCTTCTTCGCTGAGCTTTCGATAAATATATTATCTTCTTCAGGGCCTATAACAAACATTACACCAAATCCCTATATCGGCATACAAACAAAAAGTAGGTAACAATAAACCTAACCTCAAATATTGCAACAATCGGAAACTGTGTAGGTAGGTTCAAATGGATATGAACGACTCAGAACATGAAAGTTCAGTACTTCTTGTTTGCTACTTGCTGGCTGTTTGTAGTTGTAGGATTATTTGTTTAAGTATAGCCTGGTGTTAAATTATTTTTAAATTTCTATTTTTATCATCTGACAATAGTTTTAATGGTAGTGGGTGAGTACTTCAGCTACTTAAATATAACTCGAATCTAGTCCCGACTAACTTATAATTATATCTAAATTACAACTGTACATAACTATTTAATAATGTTAGTTCATGGTTTGTTTTGCTACAGATACTTACTGGTACCTACCAACTTGGTTTTTTTTTTTCAAAATTTGTTGATGACGGGAGTGTAATGTTAACACCCTGAGATTTCCTTCGAGTAAGTCATGTTCTGAGTCGTTCATATCCATTTGTACCTGCCTATACAGTCTCCGATTGTTGCAATATTTGAGGTTAAGTTTATTGTTACCTACTTTTTGTTTGTATGCCGATATAGGGATTTGGTGTAATGTTTGTAATAGGCCCTGAGGAAGATAATATATTTATCGAAAGCTCGGCGACTCATTTCAGTTTACTGCATTTTTTTTTTTTTTTTTTTCGTTTCAAATTACAGAGCTGAACTTGTGATTTACTTTTTCTAATAAAATCAATTTTTGCTGGGATCGGGTGTGGAACTGCAGGAATCAAACTAATTTCACTGGCTCCGCCCTCCCGAATTATTCCTCAAGTTTTAACAATCAATGTCCTTGAGAGTACAACAACTGTCCATTGGTATCGCCCGTACCTACATCAAATTATTTATCTGAAATAAAATTAGACACCCATTAATTCATTTTTGGTAGAAAACTATTTAATAAAAAATGTTTGTCGGTTAACAGGGTTGCTACGGCTCTGGAAAACATTGAAAACCTGGAAAAGTCAGGGAAAAAGAA